>KZ825851.1:54003-200959 GCA_003184645.1 Aspergillus ellipticus CBS 707.79 | reverse complement strand
GGGGGGGAGGGGTTATTAATGAGAGAGGGGCAGGGTGACGTACCGGTCTGCATGGCGAGGAAGCAGGACCAGGCGTTGAATGCAGAGCTGTCACATAGTCCGGTGACGAAACAGAGGATGATACAGATCAGATCGGCGTAGTTGCTGTCGATGGTCTGTCGCAGCATTCGGTCTTTGGAGAGCATGCGAGCTTTCTCGTTGGTGGAAGAGCTTGATTCCATGATTGGGAGAACCTGTGATTTTACAGGGGAGGATTCCGTCATCCCTGAGTGAGGTGGGGGGTGGGCTTGTGGTATGTATGTATAGAGTATGTACAAGGGTGGGAGGAGGGGAGGGGGGTATGGGGTGACACCCGTACAAATATGAAGGGCTGCTATAATTTGTCCGGAAGTCAATGGAAAGGCAAAACCATCTGACGTGAAGGAAAAAAAAGGAAATATGCCACGCGTGGTTCCTCAACACCCTAAACCCTAAAATCTGATCTGATTTACAACAAATGAAAAAAGCAAATGCCAAAAAACCTTACTATTCTTTTTTGGAACTCGTTGAGCTATTCGGTCCCCTGTTCGCCATTTCCCACTTCTATCACGCAAGCGGTGGGTGACGTTTCGAGGGGCCTTTTAGCGTGGAATATCAGCCTTACAGCAGCAGCCTTATGGGGCATGGACGACTGGCCAGAGCCCGTTTGAACGAGTTGAAAAGGTTTCACGCTGTCGAGGGTGGGTTTTGTGGTTGCCCGGGACATCGGCATCGTAGGCAGTGGGTAGCGTGGAAATGAACCCAGGCTAGGGCCCACAAGGCTGACCCTCTCGGCCATCATTGGGTGCCCTCGAGGCTCAAGAAAGCTTGCCTCGGTTCCACCGGCTCGGTTAGTACTACGTACTACTGGTAGTCGTTTTAGGGCCCCATCGGCCCTTCGTCGTGGTCGTATGGACTACCTTTTTTTTTTTTCATCTGCAAGGCTGGTGACTGGATTCTTATCTAATGCATGTTGTAAGAAACCTATCTTATGTAAAGGCAAAAACAGCGTCGTGTGAGGCGTGGATAATGTACGCTAATCGTTGCAAGACATACTGCATGAAACTTGAATCTAAAATCTTCGCTAGGTAAAGCATCATCATCTACGTACAGGCATCTGCACATGAGCCACCTGGCATGATGCATCAGAAATACCATGGCTGTGTGACAGCTCATAGCCTCGCCACACCCATAACTTGCGGCGAGGTCCATGTCTCTTTGATGAGATCGGCGCACTTCTCGCCTATCCCATAGGCAGGCATTTGAGTATGACCTCCGTGCAATGTCGGCATGACACTGCAGTCTGCGACGCGGAGGCCGGTCACACCTCGCACCCGCAGCTTGTTATCAAGAACAGCATGCGGGTTGCTGTCATGGCCCATGGCGCAGGTTCCTGCAGCATGGTAGCCTGTAGAGATGGAGTTTAGTGTGAGTGGGGCAGGTTGAGGGGCAGGGTGCTTACAAGTTGTTGCATGTTCCTTCACGTAGGGAACCCACTCCTCCCTCTTCGTATAGGTGTGATGCGTCAAATTGGGTGGCCAAGACCCTTTGACAATGTCCTTCGTCCCAGAGCCCTTGGTGATGACCTCATTGGCAAATCTACACGCCTCGGATAATACGAGAATATCCAGTGGATCTGAAAGGTAGTTGCAGTCTACTACCGGATTCTCGAGAGGGCTCTTCGACTTGAGTGTCACACTTCCACGGGACTTGGGAGAGAAAAGCTCTGCGATGATCGAGAATGCATGTTTGTGGTCAATGGGGAAGTTATCATATTGTTTCGGACCCCCGTAGGCTTCTGTGGTGAAGAACTCAACGTTGGGTTGCTGAGGAGTTAATCCCATCGGATCACGGCCTGGTAATCGTGGCGCATTCTTCCATAATGGCTCATCCTTGAGGCGATCGTCCATGCGCGCAAACGCAAAGCATCCAAAGGGGAATTTTGAGAGAAACCCTTCTTTTTTGCTCTTCCAAAGGGCGTAGATTTTGTCGGAATTGTCATCATGGTAGACGAGATGATCCAGAGTCAGACCAGCCTTTTCTGTCTCGTAGAACATGAAAACGATCTTATCGGTCATTGTTAGAGACGATCCCATGATTTGAAACAAACAGGTTTGCTTACCAAATGATCCAGAAGATTTTGCCCAACACCAGGCAGGTCGACCAAGCATTGGATGCTGTTTTTGCGTAATTCATCGACGGGACCAATCCCGGATCTCATCAGGATAGTAGGGCTACAATAAGCCCCGCCGCTGATGATTATCTCTCTGTCCGCACGTACAATTCTCTGCCCACTCACTGTCATCACCACGACACCATCTGCCTTCAACCCGCTCGGGGTTTCCTTGAATAGGATCCTATCCACAGTTGTGTCTGTCATGATCGTGACATTCGTGCGTTGATATCCGTTTGTGATAAAGTCTCCACTAGTTGTACGAATGCCATTATACACAGTCCGGGGTACATGGCCACAGCCGTGAGGGGTCTCGCCGGTGGTGAACATGTCATGGTCGAGCGGAAGGCCCTGTGAGACGAACGAGTCTATAATACGCTCGGAGATAGGCGCAAGATCGTGTGGTTCGACGTGGAGAGGACCCGATTGCCCGTGGTATCTATCAGCAGCTTTGAACCACGGTTTCGTGTGGAATGTTTCTGCCTGAAGGAAAAGATCAGCTTCGCAACTTCTCATCCTACTAATAACTGCGCTGTTAATAGAGAATGCAAATAATACCTTTTGCATGTGTCCAAAGAACTCCTCTCCACTCCATCCGTCCAACCCCCAGTCATCGTAGTCCTGCTTGCTACCGCGTATACAGAGCGTACCGTTGCAGCCACTGCAACCGCTGAGGAATCGGCCTCTGCTAAGCTTGACTTGACGGTTGTTGACGCCGGGCATAGGCGATGTGACAATATTCCAGTCCGTCTCCGAATCAAAGTTGTTACTCCAGCTATGGTATTTGGTAAGCGTCACTTGACCAGTTGTCTGTCGAATGACGGGATACAAACCCGCCCACCATATGGACATTTTCCAGGTCCTTATTATGTTGCCCCGCTTCGATGACCAGAATCCTCATGCGCGGATTTTCAGCGAGGCGTCCAGCCACGACACATCCCGATGTGCCACCCCTGGGAGCAAGAACAAACAGTCAGCCGGGAGGGGAAGATAAGATATATTGAAGGCCCAATTGGAGATAGTCTTACCCACAGATAATGTAATCGTATGATTCGCCCATTTTGTGCACTGCACTGGATCCTTCAGTCGATGTTCAAGAGACGGCACGAAATTGGGGGGGGGCGGGGGGGGTCGGGGGGTCATCCTTATAGCTGGGGCACAGACGGGACGCGATTTTCCTTCTCGGTGGGGTATATGAGACCTCATTCCGCAACTAATCAGCCACTACCTCGTATAGAGCGTCGCTACTGCAAAGGAGAAACAAAAGTGGGAATGCGATTCCGCTCCGGCAATCCTGCGCCCACTAATTGCGGCCTTGGCCTGCGCCCCCCGCCGATCGAGGCAAGTAGACGAGGTGCTATGCTCCAAACTATCCCGAACCGTGTTCAACTAAATCGCGCCTGATGTCAACCCGTACGGGAATGGTCCAATTAGCAGGAGAGGCACTTTTTGAGATGGCGAAGGTTTGCGGGGTAAAGAGCGACGGGCCCGGGCGGGGGAGAAGAACCGACGGAAATGTGCGGATCTGCCAGCTCCTCAAGATAACCTTAATGGCCAGCGTGCTCCTGGCCTCCTACTCTTTTATGTACAGAGCGGCGGGCAAATTCCGCGAGATTCCCGGGCTCAAAAGTCTACCTGCGCTTCGTGGGGGCTTTTGGCATTCCGCCCCCCCGTATACAGCTCATTCGTCTCCTCCAGCCCTCTGCCGGAGGTCTCGGGCAGGAACCGCCACGCAACCAAAAGACCCAGCAAAGACATGCCTGTGAAAAACCAGAAAGTCCCTTTGGGTGTCAGTGAGCCGTGTTCGAGTAACATCAACGTGGTAGCCTAGAGCTGTCAGCCATGGGGTCTTGAGAGACAGTCGGTGGGTGAAGTCCAGACCTTGGAGATTCCGATTCGGTTGGCGTAATGCCATAGGGTCACCAGGCTCACCCCTGCAATCCGAACACGAAGCGGAAATGACTCTGCGGTGATCAAATACTGAATGGAGTTCCAACCCAACGCCCATCCGATCCCAACAAAATAAATCATTACGATCGCGCCGATCGCCGCATGTCTCACCGCAGATTCTTGCTGCGAATCCCCCGACAGAGACGAGAATATGGTGAGAAAAACCGAGTCATAGGCCAAGGCGACCACCTGAATCATGAGACCGATATAGAGCGTCTTCCGCCTTCCAAGGGAATCGATCAGGAACAGCGCAGACATCAATGAGAACACGAATTTGACAGCACCGAAAATGGCTGTAGTAAAAAGCTTCTGCGACTGTCCTTTGACCCCAAAGAGCCCAAAGAGCTCTGGCGCATATGCTGCAGCTTGGGTTAGTATATCCCTCATTCTATAAGAGAGGCTCAAAGGGTTTGGATCTTACTCGTTACCGAATTCGGGCCGGACCACTCGCCCAAACACTGCAAGACGCAGACAAGAGCGATTCGCTTCAGGTGAGATTTCGTCCCGAAGAGCTCCTTCAGTGCGCCAATAAATTGTATCTTTGATGTCATTTGGCGCTCAAGCTCAAGCTGGATTTGAGCATTCGCGATCTCAACATGTATTCCCGGATCCAAAGGCGACAGGTTCCACAGTCGTCCGAGAGCATGCAGTGCTGCTTTGGGGCGCCCCTGTCGGCACAAGAATCGGGGACTTTCCTCGCAAAACAAGGACGCGAACAAGAGCAATCCAGCCCACACAATGTGGATGCTTTGTGGGATAACCCACTGTTTGGCACTCGAGTCCGGTATGTGGATAGACGCCCCCCATACGGCGAAGTACTGTATCAGATTAGCCGGTCGGATATATCTGACATGTACACTCTCGAAGTTCTCACCCCAATCATGATCCCCAAGTATTCCGACATGCCATATGTGCCCACGAGCATCCCACGGATCTCCCGTGGCGCAACCTCACCAAGGTAAATGGGAGCGACAATACCGAATTGCCCAATACCTAGGCCCATGATGAACCGTCCCGCGTATACCTGGCCAAGGTTCTGGGATGTGATAAAAATCACGGACCCGATAATCCACAGCAAGCAACATTGCCGGGTTGTCCAAAGCATACCAATGCGCTCGCTGCACACGAATGCAACTATGGCACCAGGCAAGCTGCCTATGTGCACCATGGAAGTGATGTTCGACAATCGGTTTGCTTTCTGGGATGCACTGAGGTAGTCTGCCTCTAGGTGAAACTGATTAATGAATGATTGCTCCGCAACTGTGCTGGCAATGAGCCCGGAGTCAAGACCTAGCCGGCGTCAGCTGGACGGCATCCAAGTGAAGAGAGGGGACCACCGACCGCGAGCAGCGCCCGAGAATCCAAAGCAGAGCGCGGCACAGATAAGCTTGAACGTGAGCTTCTTCAGCAAGAAGAAGCGCTGGGTTGAGCTGTCCATCTTGGGAAAGCAAACGAAGCTATGGCTCGGTCTGAAGCATTGGAACGAGGGTGAGCTGGAGGCATGTTGTATAGGACGGAAGAGGGCGTTCTTCCTGGCCTGCCCGACGAACGGGAAAAGGCTCTCCCTGCCCGTTCTGCCCGCTCCGCGGCCGCCAGACAAGAATTCACAGGTCGCCGGGCTGAGGGGATGGGGCCCTCCTGGTGCGTCCACCGTGTTGCCGGTGGAGCCTGCAGCCGGGAGGCGACTGGCCGGTTGTTCAGCCTTACCCGCTCCCTAACTGCCTGCCATCTCCACCACCGCCATCCCCATTTGCTGCCCACGGCCACTCGTCTCCATCCGGTCCTGTCCTTTCTGAATCACTCTCTCGGATACGGTTGGTTTGCTGACCGGGGGGTGCGCAAGCCTTCCTCCTACGCAATCGGTCGGGCTAGCTGCCAATAGGAGCGGCTTCATTACCTATCTAAACGGTGAATACTAGGCTCTCGCCCACGGATCCTTCGTTCCAAGGGTCGCATTTCTCTCAGGGGCCGGAAATGAAAAAGAAAACAAGTGCTAGTCCTATCTCTGCCCTCACAACGCTCCCATCCGTCACTCGATCTTGATTTGAGTGCAATTACACCACACTATTGAGTGCAGACTATCTCACGCAGCGAATAGACTACTCTAGTTACAACAGCGGCCACCTATCATCAAAGATTATTTCAGCACAGATCCCTCTTAGCGAAGAAGTTGTCACAAAAAAAAAAAAAAAAAAAAAAAAAAAAAAAAAAGTCCAGGCCGGTGATGACGGCGCATCTCGCGCAATTATAAAAGGCTTTCGCAGCGACATCTGTCGGAGCAAGTCAGACGGGGACGCGAAACTGGAAAAGAATAAAACATGGATATATTGAAAAGTTATGATGCTAACCTAGAGGGTCTTACGGACAGGTTGATCGGACTACTCTTACGCAGACTATACACAGACCATTCCCCGACTATGGAATTATCAGGTTCGTACGACATGATCTTCGACACTAGCGATAAGCCTCTATATTCCAGCAGCGGAAGGACTGTCAATACACGAATATATAATTTAATACAATCTTTTGAAATGGACTATAAGACTTTTGAATCCAAAAGCTTGCCTCTGTATCACCTTGGACAGCAGGCTACTCGACACTCAAGCATCAAACAGCGACAAGGCAAACATGGCTTAGGGCGTGCATGAAAGTACAGCAATGCGGGCGCATTGCTACCATTGTCCTCAAACTCTCCGAAAATGTCAATGCACGAGGCAGTCGGCCATACTCTCAGTCGAAATTCCAACAAACGCACACATACATGGGTCGAGTTACACAAGTGATGTGATAGGACTGGAGACAGGTGAAATAACACGAGCTATGTGTCAGGTTTTTGGGCGACCACATGCGAGAACGTTCCTCTGTATGCGTTGACAGAGTAGTTACCTCCTTGGACGCATAGACTGGACAGTGTAGTCCCAACTGCATTCGGGGCTATCTCTTGGGCCACCTAAAGACTGGGACGTAGCTGCGACGTTTCTTCTTCATATATCGTCCGTGCTTATGCGCTTTCTATCCCGACAGCATGTGCATTATATATGCAATGTCTGCTGCTAATACAGCGGACTAGCTTCCGGCCCTTTCCTATGCCATCTACTTAGACTTTGGGTAACGGGAGTCGCGGCTCCACTGCAGACCAAATTTAGCAAACGAAATGCTCACTGGCTAACAGCATCGAAGTCATGTCTGCGCTGGGCTTACATGTCAATTTAGGCTTTCTAGGAGGGGTAGCCTTGAGTTGCATATGCAACAAGTGACAATCATGCATCTCGGTATGTTCGCTAAACTGCTACTTGGATATATCATATCTGGTGCTCGCGCAGATGCCGCCAGAATCGATAAAAATCGCTACTATCTGTCACCCATGCGCTGTGCACTCTGTCTTGCGGCTGCTCATATCGTGGTTGGATAAGCTACCGATAGTCGATACAGAGGTGTCAACATGCCATGCAACAAAAACGGAACAGACAAACGTGGTTCTACATAATTTGACAGCTCAAACCCGAGTCACCCGTGCATGCTGCAACGTTTAATCTCACCGTGAAGGCAACCTGATCTGCTCCGGGGTATCGCCCTGTCTTCTATAATCCGCCGCCTTAAACGCCTCCAGTTCTTTCAGCGCGTCATAGACCCTCTTGACATTTGGCGTGAAGTCCAACGGCAGTCGGTACATGATGGCCTGGTCAACCGTAGGAACCAGCACAACATCCGCCAAGGTCACTTGGTCGCCGAAGGAATATTTGCTTGACTCGGCAATCAAAGCATCGTAGGCCTTGAAGCCATCCGTGAATGCCTGTCTGGCGAAGTCGATCTGGTCCTCGACCTTATCCTGCACGGCTCTAACGCGCTTACAGATGCGAGAGTTGGTGACAGGTTGCACGTCGATCGCGATGATGTTGACGAAGTCGCGGACTTTGATGCGATCTTGCCACGCCGAGAGAGGGGGCAAAAGAGGGTTCTTGTCCGGGAACCGCTCGTCGAAGTACTCCAAAATAGTCATGGATTGTCTTATGATGGTCTTCTCGCCGTTGGGGTGGTGCACCACTAGCGTTGGAACGCTAGCACTGGGGTTCAGCTCATCCTTGTATTCGTCTTTGTGGTGCTCTCTCTCCCCCAGGTGGACGTAGGAGTATTCAAGCGGGATGCCTTTAAGATGAGCGGCAATGATGATCCGCTGGCAACAGGAGGAGTTGTAGAAAGAGTAAAGCTGGAAAGTATCTTCTGCTGCCATATTGCTGGTGTTGAAGGCACGCGCTAGACTTACGATCAATTGTTGATGGTATTGCTAACGTCCAATGCCAAGGGGTCAGCGATGCGAGAGAAAGAAGTGATTGGGGGGAAACTTCTCAATTTAAAAATATAACCATTTATATCATCAAGTCCCCAGCATGTTAACAGATGTCCTCATCTTACGCGTCCTGTTTAATTTGCAGGAAGGAACCAGGAGGGGTAGCCCGCAAGCGCGAGGCTGCTAGTCTCGCCATCGCGATCCTTGGTGCCCTCTCATGCTTATCGCATCCAACAACACGCCGGCGTACCATCTTAGGGCGTTACACCATGGATGTTTATATTTCCCTTGCGATTGACATTCGCCGTCGTCATCTCCGGCCAGTATGTCTTGCTTGAGCACATCCTGTCAGAAATATGGCCTTATCCCCTCAATGCATACACAACATCCTGTCTCCCCCGATAACAGAGTCGTATCGCCGACCCCACCATAATTTACCCCTCATTCCTCCAGACTCTTTGAAAGCCACCGAGTCAGATCTACCACCCTCACAACGTGGTCCTATTTTTAGCTTGACTCTGGCTCTTCAATGGCTGGCCCCTGAACCTCTTTCCCATCTGCATTGCACATGCCGCCTAGCTATTCATACTAACTGACATTGAATCCGCAATCTAACGCTACATAAAATATAGAAACCGACGGGGTTGCGTTCCTGGACTCCTGTGTAGCTGGAGATCACATGGAGGTCACGCGACGAAGGAGCACTGGCTCGCTCATTTAAATCTTAGCAAGATCTCACTTCTGCGGACTTCACTTTTATCGACACCCCCTAGCAAAAATCTCAGTCTGGTCGCAATGGATAGCATAAAAGCCTACGTCTAAAAATCATCATCATACTCAGGCTTGATGATTTCACCATCAGTGCAATATTTGACGAACAGGGGACTTTTGCTACGGGGAATATATATATTCCGAGATGAGTATATTTATATATCTAGAAGATTTATTAAGTATCTATAAATATATATATATTCTGATTTTTGTAAGAATTATAAACTTAAGAAACTTTAGCTACTAGAATAAAATAATAAATATTATTACTAACAGTAGAATAATAGATACTATGTGATTTCGAACTACCTAAGAGCACCCAAAGAAAGCAAATTGATCATCTGTGGGCGCTGAAAGGCTATCTAGTCAACCGAGAAAACCCTCGAGGCTGACCTTTTTCAGTGCTTGTGTAACATATGTTGCCATGATGAATGCTGATTCACTCCCCCACTCTCAACTGACTCCATAAAGCGAAAAGAAAAGGTTAATTCATGAAGGGCCATGGGAGTCAAAAGATTAGAACCCACTGCATACGGGTTCACTCCTCTCCTCGAATTGCTGGTGTTGACAGCATCGCGGATTCCAGCAGAAAGCAAAGGTGACTTGCTAACTTCTACGATTTAGCGCTACTTATTGGCAAGAAAACCTAATTCCAATTAAGTTAAGAGCATGGGCCAAGTTTTTTTTCTAGTTAGCCTGTCGGGGACGCCGATTTCTGGTCTAGACTTGATTTTGTTCGGATCGGCCGGCCCCTATCTTGTATTGTTTTCCTGTACCCGTACTGGTTGCAACCCAATTTTAATAGCACGACTCAGAACTGTTAACTTCGCGTTGTACAGTACATTGCAAAGATGATTTATGAAGAAATTTGGGGAAGAAGCAATGCAAGATCTTCTGTGGAGGACAATGGACCGGCGGGATCCCGAGTGGGACAGTAGCCGGCTATTTCTACTGCTTCGGCCTGTTGTCTCGGATCTCCTGAGTTAAACCAACTTTCTTTCTACTTTTGCTCCAGTGACTGGCTCCGACTACGTGCTTGGTATCTTGGCCATGTGGCGTACCCTAATGTGGCTTGATAAGTCCCTAAGCTATGGGATTTTTACGTATCCTTGAGCCAGGTACTATGAAAACTCATACAGAATTGGATATTACAGCCGACCTTCAAGTCACTTATTGTCTTTGCGGCACTGGCGCAGTCGGCTTTGGCTGTCACCGCATCGACATGTACGGTGTCGACCTCGGCTCCCATCGCCTGTACGCCCGGTTACTATTTATACGGCAACTACTATTATCAGATGGAATGTGCGAACGATATCACTGGCGGCACATACACTAGCTCCGAAGGATACTCACTGCGGGCATGCATGGGTGGCTGCTCCGTGACCCCAGGATGTACCGGTGTCACTTTCAATAGTGCCACCGATACCTGCCGGTTATACACAGGCGACATTACGGTAGTGTCGGGTTCCCTCCAAGCAGCTCCCAAGCTGCTGAATGGTAATCCATGCGTTACAACAACGACAGTTGCTGCTACTACTACCGTCACCGAGGCTTGCACAACTGCCCCGGCGACCTTTACTATCAGGAAGCGTGATCTCTACCTGTACCAGTCTCTCCATCCAAGGATCGTGGGTCTCCATGAAAGAGATGAAGTCACCGTCACAGTGGAAGTCACAACAACTGATTGTATCACGAGCACAACCTCAACACCGACTCTGGTGGCCATTACATCCGTTTTGGTGTCTGCCTCGGCTACCCCGAGCCCTAGCTCGACATTCTCCTTTTCTTCGTCTAGTCCTTCTAGCAGAGTGGAATTCTCCAGCAGTGTCGCTGAATCCAGCAGTGCGATTCAGTCGAGCAGCGTTATCCAGTCTAGGAGTCTGGTCGCTTCCGGTCGTCCTGCATCGAGCAGTGTCAGTGCTTCGATAAGCCCTGTTTTCTCCAGCCGTGCTGTCACCAGCAGCGCAGTTTCTTCCAGAAGTGCAGCTGCTAGCAATGCAGTTTCCTCTGCCAGTTTCCTTTCTTCCAGCAATCCAGTTCCTCCGAGAAGCGCGATCTCTCCCTCTGGCACCGCCTCTTCCAGTCTCATTTCCTCCAGCAGGCCGTTTCAACCCAGCGGAGTTCCACCATCCAGCAAACCACTCCATTCCAGCAGCGCCATTCCCTCAAACAGAGTCAAGCCATCGAGCGGAGCCATCCCTTCTATCAAATCCACTCCTTCTGGCAAATCTGTCCTACCCAGTCTTGCTATTTCGAGCGGTCTGTCGAGCAGTACTATTCCTCACCTTACTCCAATTTCCGGTGCAGAAACCACATCGACTGCTTTGTCACAAACAATTGCCTTCAGCTCATCTTTTTCGAGAACTTCTTCGACTGAACAGGGATCTGGACCGCAAGCTTCACGTACGGCCAAGTTCACGAACGGGCATCATGGAAACAAGCCTACGTCTAATCCCAATGAGGTGGTTATCATCACCCTGACAGACACCTTCGTGGTGCCCTGCTCGACTGGCTTAAGAACATCTACAGTAACGATGACGACAACCCACTGTGGTTGCACCGAGACCCCTCTTCCGACAATTCCAATGGTTACTTATACTACTACCCTCCCTAACAGCTGGGGATTCACCGCCCCCGTTGTTGTGAAAACACCGGCTAGTGCATCAAATACGGCGGCCCCAACATCCAGCTCGCCCGGACCTTCTGCAACAAACCCCATGGATATGGCTCCCGAGCCACTAGCTCCGTCGCGTCCTACGAATCTAGGAATTGAGCCTCAGGTGCCAGGAATCTCCGTAGGGGGATACTCTGGGTCTCAATCTTCAGTCACGACCCAGCAAGGTGGTTCCGGGGAACTAACCGTCCCTAACCTTGCTGGACATGGTTCTCAACCCCAGACATCATCATTTGGTTCGGGTTCGGGTGGTCCTGGACAGGAATCATGGGGCTCCAGTGTTGATACTACTCACTATGTCTCACAACCTCAGACATCGAGTAGCTACGGAGAGGAATCTTTGGGGCTTAAAACTGAAACTTCCCACGATTCTCAACCACCGACACAGGCGTCTGGCTCGTTATCGAGTGGCCCTGGAGAGGAGTCATCGAGTGTTGGAATTGATACCTATTCTCAAGGCTCAGGAGCTGAACCCGGAGTAGAGACTGGTGAATCATCCACTAGCTCATCAAAAACCAGCTCGGAGGGCTCTACCGGTTCTAGTTCAAATACGCAGCCCTATGTACAGCCAGGTGGCCTGTCCGAAACCTCCGGACCCAATCCCGGGTCCCTGCCTCAGGGACTCGCATCCGCACCCCAGAAAAGCAGCGGCAGCTCGGAATCCCAGACTCGCACCTACATACCGGAAGCTTCCGCACAGCAAAATGAACCTTCTACTGTTACAGCCGATGTCATTCCGGTAGTCCCAACCATGTTGCCCCCGCCCTTTCACCATGGTGGCAGCGGCAGCGGCAGCGACAACGGCTACGGCAGCAATCAGCAAGGGCCCTTGCCGGGAAATAAAACAGCCGCATCAACACTAATCCCTTCCGCGAGTCTTCAACCACACGGGAGTGTATCGCCGTCGGTCTCTTTGAGGGGAGGCACCACGGCGACCCAGATGGCGGCGACTCCACTCTTTACTGGGGCCGCGTCTAGAGCCTCGAAAGAGATTTCTGGCCTAGTGGCCGTGCTCGGGGGTGTTTGGATTCTGCTTTGACTTTTGTAAACGACTCCTTTATTTTGGAATAATGCCATTGTCTACTTCCGTTTCACTTTCTTGGAGAAGGGTCTGCAGGTCAGGTGGCCATGGAGACGACACGTAGGGGCCTCCTTTGTACATGAAACGGCCTGGGGAGCGACGGGAGACCAGGCCCGCGAAGAATTGATCGAAACCCTGCAGGTATAAGAAATATGCGCCAGTGCAGAGAAGGCGGCAGCCCTCAAAATGGGCATGATTAGGTTTAATTACCGCTGCAAGGGCAGGCTGGTGGTCCCTTGGGTCCTGCGCCGGACTAGAGAGAAACTAGCGGGCTAGCCCGGGGTTGGGCTAATTAATCGCTCGCTAGTCAGGAACGGGCGGAGAACGAACCATTGGGGCGTGTCCACGAAGTGGAATACGAGTGAGTGTGCTCTGTCGATATTCTATTCGGTAGGGCTCCCGGAGTGGCCCAAGTGGCCGTCGGGCTGGTCTGGTCCCTTCAGGTGGTCCCTTCAGGGGTTCGTGAGGGCGTAAGTCGACGACCTGCGTCGTGTCCGCCGCTTGGACGCTATTATTGATCGCGAAATTGGGCAGCACCACAGCCAGCATGATAGCATACATATTCTGCACCCGTTTCAAGGTGACCCAAGAGCAGCCAGGGGTACGCAGGAGTCAAGGGCGAGGGGAGTGAAACCCGTCGGAAAGCAATGAAACCATCCGCGGTCGCGGCGAGGGCCTGCCGTGACAACCACGGATCAGTCATCGTGTGGGGGAATCGGGCCAGCTGGGAGGAGGAGCTGAGAGCTCAGGAACCGAAGCCAAACCCTATCCCCCATCGCCCGGCGGTTAGCGAGGCCTCGACGGAGTAAGTGGCAGCCGGATCCTTGGCCCAGCAGGGCGAACGGGCGATCCCGACTCGAAAAGGAGGCCGTTCAACGCAGCGGTGGGAAAATGGATGCGCTGGCGCGAATAATGGGGGGCGTGAACAATGGGCGGAGGCATTCCAGACGGGCCCGAGGCTGCCCCTTGCGACTGGGCGAGGAATTTTCCCGGACGCCCTCGTGTGTTGGCCTTGTTGTGGCCTTTGTTGACTGACGCCCAGTGGGAGGGCGCATATTTAGTCCCCTCCTGCTCCTGCTCCGGCGCATCGCCAGACATCGCATCGTTTCACCTTCGCCCGTCCTTGTCTCGAGCAGCGCTCCCCACGCTCTTTACCCTCACTAGCCTTGCCCTTCTCGACGCCCACTCGTTTGCGTCTCTTCCCCCCCCCGCCGCTCTTTTCCTCTCTGGTTGCGCAACTGCTGCCATCGCCTGACTTGCGACAACGTACATATACTACTTTCCTAAGAACATATCCAGCCCCCGTCATCTAAACACCAACCACCAACATGAAGCTCAACGCTCTTCTCTCTACTGCCCTTTGCTTGGCTGCCTCCCAGCTTGTCGCTGCGGACATCGACACCACCAGCACCTCGACGATCACCAACTACATCACCCGGACGCTGGTCCGTGTCGATGAGGTGACGCCCACCAGCAGCGTGGCCTCGTCGACTTCCTTGTCGACCTCGTCGGTGCCCGTCATCCGCACCCACGCTGCCCCCAGCATCAAGTTGGTTGCCAGCTCCAGCTCCGTCGCCACTCCCAGCTCCTCCGCTCCGGCGTCGAGCTCGATCGTCTCGGTCACCAAGACCACGAGCGTCTCCAGCGGCCCCTCTGGTTCTACCGCTGCCTCTGCTTCTCCCTCCGGCACTCTTGACTCGGGTGCTGGCAGCATCGATGTCAAGATGCCCGCTGCGCTCGTCGCGGGATCGCTGGCTCTGATCCTGGGCGCTATTTAAACAGCCTCAACACTGCCAGCTTGGCGACACCTCCCTCACGCCATTGCGCTTGGGCTCGATGGGTGAGGTGGTCGTCCGACTCTTACTCGATTATTACTTTTTTATCATCTTCTACGCCTATATTAATTTCCTGTCAGACCATGCCCCCTGCCTGCGCTCGGGGACATGGGCTGGATTCATATACCCCTTATGATGTTTCAGATTTCACGAGATGATGGAATTGGCCGCTGGGTTAGGCCAGCAGGCCGGGGACGGGTTTACTTCATTGACTTCGCTTCGACGGGTTCGGCCATGAATCAGCTGTGCACATAGTGTTTGTATAGGGTCGACCCGAAAAAATACTACACCAGTATCTTGCAAAGAGTTTCTTTGTATCCTTTAAGTAGAGTAGGGTGTAGACTCGACTGTCGCCGTGCACGGAGCAGTCGCACATCCGTAAATCCGCAGTTATCAATCGCCCCGCCCGCCGCGACGCGTCCGTAAACAACGTCGAATCAAGAGCCCAAATCCCCCCCCCCAACACTAACTCAATTGCGCCCACGATTTCTTCTCAGACTCGCAGACTCCCTCGGAAGTGTCCATCCGCCGACGATCGCCATTCCTTCGGACGTCATGATCCGAGGGTGATGTGATCGCGACCGCGTCGACTCCTCCATTCCTTATCACTCCCATCCCAGCGGGCGTCATTTCCGCTCCTGCGCCCCCTTGCCGACTGGCCGCATCATCGCCACCCCTTTCGCGACCCCCTCCACCATCATCATGGACCACGAAGTCCCCCTCCCTCCGCCACGGCGCATCCGCCACCGCTCCCCCAATCCCCATGCCACGCCGGCCCAGCATCCCCGCCGTCGTCTCCCCTCTCGTTTCGACGACCGCTCCAGCCAGCCCCCTTCCAGCGACCCGGCCCTCTTCTCCAGCGATGACATCCCCGCCTCCGGCCTCGAGAACTACCACGCGCCCGTCGCGTCGGGCAGTCGCAAGCGCCGATACCGCGGCACCTGGTGGGGCGAGATGGTGAAGGACTCGAAGCGCAAGCGCGGCGACTTCAAGGAGAAGCGGCTGGTGGACAGCGGGGTGTGGATGGGCAGTGATGACTCGTTTTTGCCGTCGGATGCCTCGTGGGGGGAGGAGTTGAATGCGAAGGCCAACAATTCCTCGTCGGGGCCGCTGGCTTTTCGGCCTCCGCAGCAGCAGCAGCAGCAGCAGCAGCAGCAGCCCCAACAACGAGGAGTCTTCAGAAGGGTGGAAGAGTCACGCGAGCACCAGATTGTGCGAACGGTCATAAACGATTGTCTGGAGAAGGGGCAGGATAGTGTAGATTTAAGGTGCGCAATTAACCACATCTTGTCTCAAAAACAAACACAACTAACCAACCCAGCGGTGGAAACATGCGCACCCTCCCGCCAGGCCTCCTCCTCCCCCTCCAACACCTCACCAAACTCCCCACGATCAACGAACCCCCCATCAGCGAAGAAGTCTACACCTCCCTGCAGCCCTTCCTCCGCCTCTTCCTCGCCGGCAACGCCCTCTCCGCCATCTCCACCGACCTCTTCGAACTCGACACCCTCCGCGTCCTCAGTCTCCGCAACAACAAGCTCACGCAGATCCCGCCCGCCATCCGCAGACTGACCATGCTGCAAGAAGCGAACCTCTCCGTGAACCGGCTACCGTACCTCCCCTGGGAACTCCTCTGGTTAATCAAGAAAGGCGATTTAAAGCACCTGACCGTGCGTCCGAACCCGCTCCTCCAGATCGAAGAGCAGGAGGTCGCGCAATGGCACGTCCCGGCCGACGAGCTGAAATCGTGCTTCTATGACGGACCAGCGCCAGAGGAAGCCTGGGCGCCGGTGCATGTCGCGACGGGTCCGGTCACGCGGTATAATGCCGAGGGCGTCCGGATGGAGCAGACGGAGGAGGTCG
This sequence comes from Aspergillus ellipticus CBS 707.79, assembly GCA_003184645.1. NCBI lineage: Eukaryota > Fungi > Ascomycota > Eurotiomycetes > Eurotiales > Aspergillaceae > Aspergillus > Aspergillus ellipticus. The sequence continues at coordinate 184,306 of KZ825851.1, read as the reverse complement.
TGGAGACGAGGGTCCCGTCGCTGCGCGAGGTCTCGTTGCTTTCGTTTAGCCGGTCCGCGTACTTCGATCTCATTCCTGATGAGGAGATGGCTGATTACCCGGAGCTGATGTTGCGGTTGTTGCGCGAGGCCAGGGAGGTTCGTAGTGCGGGCGGGCGGTGCTGCTCTGTCTGCCATCGCGGGTTTGTTCTTGCGCGTGCGGAGTGGATCGAGTGGTGGGATTGCAGCACGTATGAGAACGGGCTGAAGGGGCCAAGAGCCTCCGGGGAGATGCTGCGGCCGTTGCCGTTTCGGAGGCTCGGGTGTAGTTGGGGGTGTGTGCCTGCGCCTGTGCCTGCTGAGTAGTGGGTGGGTGTGGATGTAGTTGTACATATGGAGTTGGGGATACGTGTATAGTAGTAGATGTTTGCTTTCGATATAGATATCTTTAGATAGGTATAGATTAGGACATAGATTGACGTGACTCCCATCCCGAGATTACTTCGGGAATCATTCGGATTACTTTGAGTCTGTTCTTCCATTGTATGATGTCCTTAGTAAGGTGACACTGTCCTATCTCTTATCCTAGCCCTACCTTAGGTTCATCATTTACTAGTCCAAGACATTGGAATCGGGACATGTCTCTGTCAAGTTGATAAATGGTAGTATTCTTTGAATCGATAGCCCTATATATCTACGTCTTTAAACTAGTATCACTCACCCGCCTACTCAAATACATTCCGGATAGATTACTCGCCATAAGAACTAAGGGTTGAGGGTGGTGATGACACTAGTCTTTGGGATGAGTTTACAGTGAATCATTACCTATCATATTCATCATGTCGGATTATCTTCATACCTAGCATGGGCAGAATATCATTAACTCCCTTTGTCAGCTATGTGGTTAATAAACAGAGATAATTCAATCAACCAGGGCCTATAGATAGTATATAAATTCCCAACCCCAACTCTCCTCATCGTTCTTCTTCTTCTTCTTCTTCTTCTTCTTCTTCTTCTTCCTCTCCTACTCCACTCAGATCCATATTTACTATCTACATGAGTATTCGAGTCATCTATGACCAAAATATACACAACAGACAGAGCAGAACATATTAATTTTGACATCTATATTTCCCGACATTTGTATCTCCTCGATCAAATACCATCACCACCATAATCCAAACACCAGAGGGTGTCAACCATCACCTAAACACCAATAAATTAAACCACCATATCCTCGAGTACAGGAACAATGTTACCTGGGCCATTGCTTCTGAACAAGAAAACCCACGCTACGCAATCCGGGATATCCTAGACTAATTGCGCCGGGAAAGCCACCTTACATCGTAACTATAACACCGTCAGCATTATCGTCAAGGGCGTGATATACCCGCTCCCAAGAAAAGGTGCAATACAGAGGAATACAACAACCGATTATAGCCTGACCGTCCAGAAAACAACCGAGCGGAGAAAGAAGCATTATAATAGACCTCGATCCACTTGGCCGAAATGCTTTCTTTGCCTTTGGTTTCGTATCACAAAGGACATGCATGCTGGCTGCCATGTGGCATCGGGTTCGATATCAACGAGGAGATAAGATCTGGGTCTACTTCAAGAATAAATCCCATCAAGTCCCTGAAGTGATCACTCCAAGCCAAACCAGAACAATAACGCCAGAGGATTGATTATACCGGCGCGCCGAACGAGTCAAGAGATTCTCATACTTATTGTACTGGTTGATAGACCTAGGGCTGGTTGCTAGGCAGAATTTGATTTAATTTTAATCAAGGTCACGATGTACCACTGGTTGCCAGTGGCAGGAAACGGACTCGTCGAAGCCAGAGCCGGGCTGATGTTGATGTCGGTGGATCCAGTTCAGGCTGGTTCTGTTTCTTTCTTTCCTCTATTGCTCAAGATGGAAAAGGCTCGTCCTACTTGCCGTGATAGACATCGGACCAGGAACGACCATTGTGTCTTGGTCGATGGATCTCCGACTGCAGCTAGCATTCTCGAAAAACGTGTCTAGAAAATGTCCAGGCTGTCGGCAGTGTTCCAACGACACCACCACGGTGTGCCCTTCTGTTATTGGACATCGGTATAATCTTGAGATTCAGATTCTGGTGTGGCTCCAAAGTCAAAGTACGAGTGAACATGCCAAGATAGTAGTACATCTTCATCGCGATTCTGGTCTAACATGGCGCCTGTCAGCCTCTTCCTGTATATAGATAGATAGTATGTGGCCTACCGGTAGAGTTGCTACACTGGTCTCTGTAGCCACCATCGTTCGTCACATGTTCGTGAGCCTGTCTTCACCTCCTTCCATACTAGCTAGCACTTCGATACAACAACACATTCACATACAGAGATTCACATAGGCCCCAGAGAGCTTCACAGCGCCGATCACATTCGATCATTTCTGCAAGACGCTGAAGGCAACGGCGGTACACTGCGGTCGCGACTATACGAATGTCTGTTCGATCACTCCGTGTGGTGTTGTTTGTGATTGGAACAAGATGTCAGGACCAGCTAGCTGGTCTGGTCTGGTCTGGTCTGGTCCCTCCGGGGATACCTGCAGAAGATGCATGGGCCAGGTGGCAACTGAAGTGATATATAAGTATCACCACAGCAGCTGAAGAATATAATATTTACTAGTATCGCTGCAAAATGCTATCATGGTTAGACAACCTGGTCAGGGTGTGGTTTTGGTTTCCCGTTTAATATTTTGCTGTTTATTTGTGTGAGACTTCTCTTCATTGATTGCAGTGGTTTCTGGATTGGCAATTTAACTTGTTATTATAAGTTTAATGATATTGTCATATAGCATAGTACCACTATACTCGAGCACTCAAGAAGTCCTGTTAGACGTATACTAGTACTTACCCTAATACCTAAAAACAATGTCCTCTTCCCTTTCCTCATACCCAACCCTACAAACCCTACAACTTCCCCCTCTCAACCCCCCTCCCCATCCTCATAACCGCCACCCCCACCTCCGAACTCCTCACCATCTCCCCATCCGACTTCCTACTCCGATACGTCCGCAACACCTCCTCATCCTCCAACCACCCCCCCAGCACACCACCCCACCTCCTCAACCACCAACATATGCCCCCCCTTCTCCAGCACCATCTTCTTCACTCTCCCCTCCTTAGCGCCCCCACTGCCCCCCACCCCCGTCCCCGTCACCTCCATCTTCCTCTCCTGCGCCGCTACCCCGGACAAATAACTCCGTTCTGCAAACACCCACAGCACGCTCGGCCTCACGAACGGTAGCTCGCGCATCGCGGCGAGGCATTCCGGCCGGGAGAACATCACTGGTCGCTCGACTTCGCGGTCCCAGTCGGGGAGGAGGAGATGGCCGAGACCTGCGCTCTGGGGCTCCAGGTTCGGGATCGAGAAGCTCCATGCTTCATGGTGTTTGGTTGTTGCTAGGGTTGTTTCTGTTGAGTTTGTATCTGTTGCTGTTGTGGGGGTGGGGGTGGGGGTGGATGTGTCTGTGGTTTCGGGGTAGAGGCGCGTAGGCAAGCTGCGGAGTCCATACCGAATGTATCTGTCTCTGGCCCTGGGGTCCCATTTTCGGAGGGCGCGGGCGAAATACGCTTCTGCTTTGGCGCGGGTAGCCCAGAGGTCGGGTCTCAGGATGGCAGGGAGAGAAGGGTTTGGGGCGCGGTTTGGGGTAGCTTTGGCGGCTTTGGGAATGTCGAGGATGACGGGTTCGTAGAGGATGAGGGTGGAGAGGAGGCGGGGGTGCATGGTTGTGAGGTGGATTCTGGGGGGTTGATTAGCGGGGATGGGGTGGAGTGGAAGCAGAAAAGGGAACGAACAGTTGGGCGCATCCCATGCTGTGGGCGATGCCGATGATGGGTCGGGGCATCTCGTCGCGGAAGTGGTTCGTCATGTGGAGGAGGTCGCGGGAGTGGTCGAACCAGTGGGCTGGGGGGTGTTAGTGTTGGGGGTTGCTTTTTTGGAAGTGCAAGGGGTGGTTCGTACTGTTGTCGCCCTGGATATACTCGTTCAGCACGCCACTGGCACCTTGGTTCGAGACATCAGCAATCCAGATGCCCCGGATTGGGATGGCTTGTTTCTTCAGCTGGGCGTGCAGGTCCTCCCAGAGAGGCTCGTAGACTTCCTGTGTGTTGTTAGTGGGTTGGTTGATTCAGGGGCCAGGGTGAAGAAACCTTGGGAATGCCTGTCCCATGGGCTCCGATGATAGTGACTGCGTTGTTGGGGATTGGATCGGGTCGGTCGAGGGGGACATATTGTTTGATGGCGAGCTGGAGGATGGCTTCCTGGCGGCCGTTGATACCGTGGGGATGCTCACGGATATGCTGGGCGGGAATGGTGTGTTCGATGATTTTGAAGGGGAAGGGGGGAGCCATCGTGAACAGTGATGGGTTGGTTAGAAAGATGCTGTACGGCGAGTGGAAGATATGTCAAATATGTTCCCCGCACGCACAGGACGCTAGGGGTAGATCAGTTGCTGTCTTAAGAAGCTCCATGTCAGAAGCTGCCAAGAAGGTTCTTTTCACCATTGGTGGTGCTTAGTGCTTACCTTGCATACTCTACTTCCTCGTTCCTTCTGCCGATGCCGAGGTTAGGGTTGGCGAGGAGACAATCCCAGCACCCGAGAATGAGGGCAGAGGTGGTCTAAGCGCTCGAGCTGCCTAGATCACGCTTCAAGTGGGCTAGTGCTAAAGGCTTGTTTTTGCTAACCCAGCGGGGTCTGATGCAATTAGTTGGCTACCTTTTCTCAGTGGGTTCGTGTGGTATACTCGCTGGTTTGCGATGCCAATAAACTACTGAATGGATACTCAAGACCCTCGAATACCCTGTAATAGCCTACTTATGCTAGCCTGCCACGGTGCATAATATCATAATTGCGCTGGACTCCATCATGCGATACAGAAAACCGAAATTGCTCAGTCGGCAAACAAGTTCTGGTACAACAGGAACACCGTCATGGTAGTTATGTTCAATTCATAGACTCTATATACTTATCGTTAATAGGAGCCGTCAATCGCGATCTGCCATGTACAGCATTATGCAAAGCCTCATGGTATTTACAGAACCGGCGATGGCAGATCTAACCAAGCCGTCAGTAACCATCCGAACCAAAACACCCAACAGAAGATTCGTACCTGGGAACAGCCCACTGCACCAGTCAATCTGACACTTCCTGGACGATTCGAATCTGTTGGCTATCACCTGTCGCAATGGCTACTGGGCATTGGCAACGAGCACAAACACCATATCGTCCCAACATGGAATCCACATCCAATCACCCCAGACCGTTAGTATACACACCGGCATCCTATCCCAAAAACACCGACTATTCAATCATCTTCTCCAGATCACTCGCCCACAGCGCCGCACCAACAGTATTAGTGAACGAAAACGCAATCGATACAAAGGGTATCATCTCGAGCGCAAAAGACGCCATCCCAAATCTAGGCAAGTATTCAGTCAGCTCAGCACAAGTCAACCCAGTCCTAACCCCCCAAAAAAGAAGACTCACCCAGTATACGCCCCCCTATACTTCTCCACCCACTTATCAATCTGATTATCCGACCAGCCCTTCAACTGAAAAAACCTTGCATGGGCATCCGGACCGGCCTTCTTCCCCTGAGCATAAACAAACATCGCGGTACCCACAACGGGAATGAAATTCAACGGCAGCAGCAGCAACGACCTCAGCAACATCTTCGGGTGCTCGACTTTCTCCAACCCGCCCTTGAACGTCTTTCCGAGGCGATCGATCGCATCCCGGGCGGCGTTGTGGGGCGCCAGCTGTCTGTCCTGCGCAACCAGCGCCTCCTGGCCCTCTTCGATGAGCGCGCCGTCAAAGGTGTCGGTGATGGCGTCGGACAGGACGAAGGCTCGGGCGAGGAAGGTGGTGATTGTGGAGCTTTCGCTGAGGACGAGGAGCGCCGCGGACACCGGGGCCAGAGGGCCGCTGGTGATCGCCATCACGGCCGCTTGAGGCACGTACGTGAAGAAGAACATCGTCGAGGTGACGCCCAGGCCCAGACTGATGATTTTTCCGGATCGCGAGAGGAAGGGCTGCCATAGCGGGCGGTGGTTGGCTGTGTAGATTATGCCCTGGGGTTGGGGGGGGGTTAGTATATTTGCGATTGTTGTTTTTCTGCATGAGACTGGCAGATAGCTAGCTCACCTTGAATGGGTACAGGTATGTTCCTGACAGGACGACATCTTTCGCAATGGTCCTGACATGGATGGCCTCGTCAACGAGGGCACCCGTGATCTTGCCTGCCATGGAATATGAGGGGTTGCCCGATGCGAAGCTCTATGTCCATTCGGAGAAGAAGAAAGTTGAAGCTTGGCGTGGTGCGACTGGCGGTGACGTCGCAGGCCGCAATACACCCCCGGTACGGCGGGCAATAGCGGCCATCGGGCAAATGCAATTTTTTGGTGTTTACTGCCGGCAGAATGAGTAGGAAGTCTGATTAGATCGCGTAGCTTATCTAACATACCTATCTAAATAAAGCTGTATCTATATAATTAGATAACTTACTTAGCTTTACTATCTAGATAGCTACTAGTCCTGAGTATTATAAAGAGGTATAAGTCTTGCCCAGGGTATTATATACAGGTATCCTGTACAACTGGAATATAGTATATATAAATAAAAGAAATAATTAAATTATATATATTTAGAGAATAATTAGATTATTATAATCTTTAATTTTTCTAATTATAATTAACTAGCTTAGATTATATTCTTCTATATTTTTAATTAGAGTGGCTAACGGCCAGGTCAGGTCAGGTTAATTGGAATTTTTATACCTGACCACCAGGTTATAGCCAGGTTAAGAAAATTTTTATACCTGACTGCAGTATAACTAAAAAACAGGCAGTTAACTATTTTAACTGTTCTTAGTATTAAGACCTGTCTGCTATATCTATTTAGACTCTAGTATAATTAAGATATATTTAGATTAAATAGTTATTAATCTAACTATTTTAATTATTATTTAAAAATATATAAAAATAAGTTTTTTAAATTAAATAAAAATAATTAAAAAAAATATTAGTATTTTTTTTATTTTTATTTTAAAGAATTAATTAAAAAATTCTAATAATATTAATAAAATTTAGTTTTTTATAAAATTATTATTTTTATAGTAAAAAATATATATAAATATATATAAATATATATAAATATATATAAATATATATAAATATATATAATTATAGTTTAATTTAAACTATATATAAATATATATAAATATATATAATTATAGTTTAATTTAAACTATATATAAATATATATAAATATATATAATTATAGTTTAATTTAAACTATATATAAATATATATAAATATATATAATTATAGTTTAATTTAAACTATATATTTTAATTATAATATATAATAATTAAAAAACTATATATTTATTATTAATTAGATTATTAAAAATAAATATATTATTTTTATTTTATTATTTTTTTTTATTTTAATTTAAATAATTTATTATATTTTTATTTTTTATTTAAAAGAGCTGAATTATCTGTATTATAAATTAAATTTAAAAAAAAATTTATATAATATTATTTATATAATTTTTTTTAATAATTATATTTTTTAATAATTATTTAATTAAATATTAGATATTATATTTTTTAAAATATTTTATAAAAATCTTTTCTAGATTTTTTTATTAATATAATAATCTATTTTTAATAATAATTTATTATATTTTAATTATTTTATAATTCTAGATTTAAAATATAATTTTCTATTTACTAAATTTTTTAAAATTATAAGGGGAACCTCTGGATTTGTATAATCAACAGAAGTGCTTATAAACAAGAAAAAATTATTAAAAAAGAAATCTTTATATTATTAGAAAGATAGTCTTTTATCTGTTAGTTTACTACTCTTTTATATAAAAAATAAAGTCAGAGTAAGATATTAGCTGAACTATTTTTTTAGGACTAAAAACTTTCTATCTAAACCTGTAATAATATTCTCTGTTCCCCCCCCGGCAGTAGAAATAAATTATACTGTTATATAAGAATAGGTTTTACTTAGTTATTTATACTGTAGTAAACCGGGGTTATATATTATATAATAATAGAGCTTAGCTCAGTATTATTTATTTTAAAAAAATTTTTTTTTTTTATTCTAATTAGTTATATTATTATTATTATAAAAATATAGTCCAGTTTAATTCTAGTAATAAGTTTAGTACTGTCTTTTTATCTAGTATTTTTAATACTATATATAGTCTTCTAAATTATATAGTATATATAGTAATTAATTATAAGAGTTATATATATATTTAGTTTTATTTTATTTTATTTAGAAACTACTATTTTTATTCTATATATTATATTAATATTCAGATAAAAGCTTATCTTTTTTTTATATAATAACTCAGCTAATCTTTAGAAAAAAAAATTTTAATATTTTTTTTACTATAAATTTTTTATTTATTTTAATATTTATAGTAAATCTGTAGTAATAGCAGAATAGATTAATTATAAGTTCTAGTTTATTATATAGAACTGATATTATATAAATTTAAACTAACTAATAAAATTATATAAATAGTTTTTTTATTATTATTAGAAGAATTATCTATTATACTAGTTACTTAAATTCTCTTTCTACTAACTTCAGACCGGTTATACAGATAGCCGGATACTTCAGAGATACTTATACTTTGTATAAATAAAAATTATACTAGTTAAAATATTTTTATTATAATTTATTAAAAAAAATATAATTTATTTCTAATTTATTTTTATTTTTTCTCCTCTATAATACTATCTAGAATCTTATTAATTAGATAATTATATAAAAATTAATTATTAGTTTAGGATAGAAGTTTACTATATTATCTAGTTAAAAATCTTTTTATAAGAGGAACCTCTGGATTTGTACAATCAACAGAAGTGTCTATAAACAAAAAGAAATTATTGAAGAAGGAATCTTTATATTATTAGAAAAGTAGTCTTTTATCTGTTAGTTTACTATTCTTTTATATAAGAAATAAAGTCGGAGTAAGATGTTAGCTGAGCTATTTCTTTAAAGCTAGGAGCTTCTTGCCTGGACCTGTAATAATACTCTCTGTTCCTCCCCTGACAGTAGAAGTAAATTATATTATTATATAGGAATAGATCCTACTTAGTTATTTATACTATAGTAGACTGAGGTTATATATTATATAGTAACAGAGCTCAGCTCAGTATTATTTATTTTAAAGATTCTTCTTCTTCTTCTATTCTAACTAGTTATATTATTATTATTATAAAAATATAGCCTAGTTTAATCCTGGTAATAAGTTTAGTACTGTCTTTTTATCTGATATCTTTAATACTGTATATAACCTTCTAAATCATACAGTATATATAATAATTAATTATAAAAATTATATATATACTTAGTTTTATTTTATTTTATTTAGAAACTACTATCTCTATTCTATATATTATATTAATATCTAGATAAAAAACTATCTTCTTTTTATATAATAACTCAGCTAATTCTTAAAAAAAAAAAAATTTAATATTTTTTTTATTATAAGTTTCTTATCTATTTTAATATTTATAGTAAACCTGTAGTAACAGCAGAATAAGTCAGTTATAGATTTAGATTTATTATATAAAGCTGATACTATATAGATTTAAATTAGCTGATAAAATTATATAAATAGTTTTTTTATTACTACTAAAGAAATTATCTATTATACTAGTTATTTAAATTCTTTTCTTACTAATTTCGGACCGGTTATATAAATAACCGGATACTTCAGAAATATTTATATTTTATATAAATAAAAATTATACTAATTAAAATATTTCTATTATAATTTACTAGAGAAGATATAATTTATTTTTAACTTATTTTTATCTCTTCTCTTTTATAATATTATCCAGGATCTTATTAATTAAATAATTATATAAAAGTTAGTTATTAGTTCAGAATAAAAGTTTATTATATTATCCAGTTAAAAATTTTTTTTAAATCTTAATATAATATAGTTTTTTATAACTAACAGTTTAATACTGTAGTTTTCTCTAAAATTAAAATATATTTAGTTATTATATAAGTATAATCTGTTTATTTAATTTTATATTCTTTTTACTAGTCTTAGTTTTTTTTTATATAATATTTATTTATAATATTTTTAACTAGTTATTCTTCTTAACTGTCTATCAGGATTACAGATAATTAAATATTATTTATTATTTATAAAAAAAAAAATCTATTACTGTAAGATAAAGAAGATTTATATAAAAAATAGAATATATTCTAGAGAATATATTAAATTATATAATATATAAATTTATTAATTCCTGAACTGTATATTTTATATTTTTTTAGTCTAGCTTCCAGCTTAAACAGCTTATATAAATATTCTGCAGTTTCAGCTATACTTTATTATTTTTTTAATATTTAAAATCTATATTCTATTTCTTATTTACTTATTTTTCAGCTTATTATTAAAAATAGATAATTAAGATTTAAATTTATTTTATTATTTTAAAAATAATTTATATAATAGTTTTATTCTGCTGGATTAGACTTTTTATTAAATATTTTATAAGAGACTCTCAGTCTTTCTTAAAATTAAAAGAAAAAAAATAAAATCTATAGATTAGAAAGAAGAGACTTATTTTTATAATAATTATTATATAACTATTTAAAACTAATTTAGTAAAAGAAAGAAGTTTCTTCTAATTTAACTGGTTATAATAAATATAAATTTAAATATAAATTTTAAAAGTACTATTTATTTTTTCTGTTTAATTATTAATCTATAGATAATAGATTATTAAAAGTAATCTTTATATAAAAACCAGTCAGTAGACTATAGTTTATACTTTACTTATAAATTATATTCTTTTATCAGATATAATAATTTTTAAGAATCTATATTATCTTACTAGAATTTATATTAAAATTTAAACTATCTTCTCTGCTATAGTAGAGTCTATTATTTTAAAAATTACTTTTTTTATAAGCTTATTTATAATTACTAGTATTATTATATAATTATTTAATAAAGATAAATCAGTAATAAAATTTATAGAAATTTTTTATTATAATTAATCTAGAATTAAAAAAGATTTTAGTAGATTTTATTTTTATTTTTTCTAAATCTTTATTCTTCTATATATATTATAGTTATATATAAAATATTATATATCCTGTCCTAGATTTAGCTAGAAGAATTTCTCAGTTACTAGTATTATTATTTATTTTCTACCGGAATAGCTAGTTATAGAAGAGTTATAAGCTATTTAAATAATACTTATATAAAAAGATTTACTGTCAGAAACTTATTTCTATTAATAAAAAAATAAAAATCTATTTTTAATATAATATTCTGATACTGATACTTTCAGATTTAAATATAAAGAAAATTATTATTTTTTTATTTTAAGATATTAGACAGCTTTCTAGTAGATCTTATTTTAAACTTAAGTTTTTTTTTATATATTTTAGTTATTATATAATTCTATCTTCTGCTTCTCTTTGTAATTTGTAGCTGGAGAATATTTAAAAGATATAATTAAATATACTCTAATTATAATTAAAAATATAATTATATAATAACTGTTTTCTAATTACTAGAGTAACTAGATTATATAATTAGTAATTTAAAGATTCTTCTTTAAAAATAAAAGATCTTATTTATATTAAGAAAGAGTATTAATTTTTTTATTATTCTATTTTTTCTAATATTAAAGCTGGAAGTTATATTAATTTAAAAAAAAGTATTATTATATATATCTCTCTGTAAGTCTTCTAGATTTAAAAAAATATTTAAAATTTTTATAATTAATAATAATTTTAAATCTTTTTTATACAGAGTATAGTTCTGTATTTTATTTCTTAAAATATTATATAACTGTTAGTAGCTTTTTATTATAAATCTTATAATTATATTTAGTAGATAAGTTCTTTTTTAAAAAATATATATACAGCTGTAATATCTCTTTATTATTAAATTAAAAAAATACTCTTTTAATAATATATCTGGAGAAGTCTATTTCTACTACAGTTATATAAAAGAAATTAAATATTATTAGTACTAGTTTTATAATAAAAAAGAATTTCAGTTTATTAAAGCTTAACTAGCAGTCTTATATTTAATTAAATATTTTATTCTTCTCAGTTAACTTAGTAAGTAGTTATATAATATCAGAGAAGTTTCAGATAAATTTTTAATAAAAATTAATAAAATTTAAGAATTCTTATATTTTTTTTATTATTTAAAAAATCTTTTATTTCTGAATTACTTAAATTTTTTTAAAATCTATTACTATTTCTTTACCTGCTTGTATAATATATTCTAGATATTTTATTTCTTAATATTTAAACTTATATTTTAATATATTAAGATATAGGCCTGCTTTTTATAGTTTAGTAAATATTTTTTATATATACTCTTTATATTATATAATAAAGCTGTCAGTAAAAATAAGAATATTATTAATATAAATAAAGCAGAATTTATTAAGATATTTTTATAAAATCTAATTAATATACTTCTGGAAGATATTTAGAGTATTTATTAAATTAAAAAAAATTACCAGCTATTTATAGAGTTTATATCTTATATAAAAAATTATTATTTATTCTTACTTTTTTATAATTTAAATCTTATAAAAAGCAGCTGATATATTAAGCTTAATAAATTACTTTATCTTACTAATCTATATAAAAATCTTCTGGATTAAAAAAAAAGAATATCTATTCTTCTTTATAATTATATTTAGGGTCCGGTAATTAATACAGAATTATAGTTCTTCTTCTAGTTTTTATATAAAAAAAATAGAGGCAGCTGCTAAGAAGTAGTTTATTTAAATAAAGTTCTTATTAAGCAGGTCTGTAAGAGTTTTTTATAATATAACTAGCTCTTTTTAAATTATATTATATAATAGTTTCCAGAGAATAAACAGTTCTTATTTATTTTATTATATAAATTTAATTTTATAATCTATTTTTTTTTTTAGTAGAAAGATAGCTTCTCTATTTAATTCTATTTAAATAAATATAAAAAATTCTAATATTATTCTAGTAGTTTTATATAAGAATTAATTTTTTTTTTTAATATTAAGATTTTCTGAATATTATCTATTATAGTAGTAAAAACTTATATATTATTCTTTTTTTTTATATAATAAATATAAGTTTTTATTATAACTGCTGAAATATCTTTAATCTTCAGATTTAGAAAAGTTTATTTTTTTTTATTCTATATTCTAGCTTCTGTTATATAAAGATATAACTTTTCTTATTTTAATTTAAAATAAATATTATTATAATAGAGCTAGAGAAGTTCTAGAATTAGATTATAATTTAAATAATTTTTAAAAATATAAAAAAATATCTATTTTTCTGAGTATATTTCTATATTAAGTCTTATTTATATAGTATAGATAATCTATACTTCTTCTCTAGTTATCTCTCTTACCAGCTTCAGCAGTATAGATATCTTTTAAAATTAGTATTATTATATAAAATATTTACTGATTATACTATAGATTATACAGCTATTATTAATAAATATTCTTACTAAAATAGAATAATTAAATAATAAATTAATTATAAAAAGTTAGAAATTTATATATAAGCTTTTAAAATTCTATTAAAGATTAAGTAAATACTTCTTAACTATCCGGGGTTCTTATATATATTTTTATATAAAAATATTTAATTTTTTATTTTATTCTAGACTTATCTGTAGTATAATTTTTATAATTATTTTTTTTTTTAGTTCTAGTAATTACTATTATAATTATATAAGGTCTAGCTACTGGAAGTAGAATATAATTCCGGATAAAATATTTATTCTTACTATATTAAATATAAATACTCTTCTATTTATATATCTGTAATTTATTAGAAAAGATTTATTTTATTTTTTTTTTCTTACTAGTTTTCTTTATCTTTATATAAAAGACTGTTATTTAAGTCTGGAGTACTACTATCTGACTAGTAGTTATTTTTTAATCTATATTATCAGGATTTTTTTTATTTTTATTTAGAAATAGAGCAGGAACTATTATTATATAATTTATTTTTTTTTTAATTTAAACTAGATATTCTATATTATATTTAATCTCTAGAAGTTATTTACAGTATCTTTTATATAATTAGATATAAGATATTTTTATTATTACTTTAAGTAAGTTTAAGTTTATTATTATTTTAACTAATATTTTTTTTTATTTATTATTCTATAGTATATCTTCTATATTTATAAAAGTCTGATTAAATTTATTTAAGAATTTACAGAAAGTTTTTTTTTTTTATTTTATTATATTAATTTATATAAGAACTTTTTTTTTATAATCAGAATCAGAGTATATAAAATTTAGTTAATTATAAAATTTAGAAAAAATTAGAAATTAGTTATTTTTTTATTATATAGTAATCTAAAAAAAAAAATATTAACTAGTTTTTTTTTTAAGTCTGCTGTAAATATATAAGACTTTTATATTTTTAAAAAAAAAAATATTTCTTTTAATCAGAAATTTTATATAAAGATTAATAAAAAAAAAATAGTATTTATATAGATTTTTTTTATTAAATAGAGTAGGATCCAGATATTATAAACAGTAGACTGGAGTTAGTAGTACTGTAGCAGGAACTGGTTAGATTATATAAAACTTATAGAATTAAGTTTATAGATCTATTATCTAGTTTACTAGTTTTTATATATATTTATAGTTATTTATCTTAATTATTATATAATTTCTGTTTTTTTCTCTGAGAATATCTCTGTAAGAGTTTAGTAGAAGGAATAATTCCTAATATAAAAAGAATCTCTGGATTTATATAATTAATAGAAGTATTTATAAATAAAAAAAAATTATTAAAAAAGAAATCTTTATATTATTAGAAAGGTGGCCTTTTATCTGTTAGTTCACCGCTCTTTTGTACGAGGAATAAAGTCGGAGCGAGACGTTAGCCGAGCCATTCCTTTAGGGCCAGGAGCTTCCCGCCTGGACCCGTAACACTTTTTTAAATCTTAATATAATATAGTTTTTTATAATTAGTAGTCTAGTACTATAGTTTTCTTTAAAGCTAAAGTATATTTAGTTATTATATAAATATAATTTATTTATTTAATTTTATATTTTCTCTGCTAGTCTTAATTTTTTTTTATATAATATTTATTTATAATATTTTTAACTAGCTATTTTTTTTAGCTGTTTATCAGAATTATAAATAATTAAATATTATTTATTATTTATAAAAAAAAAAGATTTATTATTATAAGATAGAGAAGATTTATATAAAAAATAAAATATATTTTAAAAAATATATTAAATTATATAATATATAAATCTATTAGTTCCTGAATTATATATTTTATATTTTTTTAGTCTAGCTTCCAGCTTAGACAGTTTATATAAATATTCTATAGTTTCAGCTATATTTTATTATTTTTTTAATATTTAAAAATTATATTTTATTTTTTATTTATTTATTCTTCAGCTTATTATTAGAAATAGATAATTAAGATTTAAATCTATTCTATTACTTTAGAAATAGTTTATATAATAATTTTATTCTACTAGATTAGATTTTTTATTAGATACTTTATAAAAGACTCTCAGTCTTTCTTAAGATTAAAAAAAGAGAGATAAAATCTATAGATTAAAAAGAAGAGGCTTATTCCTGTAGTAATTATTATATAATTATTCAAAGCTAATTCAGTAAGAGGGAGAAGTTTCTCCCAATTCAACTGGTCATAACAGATATAGGCTTGAATGTAGGCTGTTGAGAGTAATCTTCGTACGGAGGCCAGTCGACAGACTGTAGCCTATACTTTACTTATAAATTATATTCTTCTATCAGATATAATAGTTCTTGAGAATCTGTATTATCTTACTAGAGTTTATATTAGAATCTAAGCTGTCTACTCTGCTGTAGTAGAGCTTATTATTTTAAAAATTACTTCTTTTATAAGTCTATTTATAATTATTAGTATTATTATATAATTATTTAATAAAAATAAATTAGTAATAAAATCTATAGAAACTTTTTATTATAATTAATCTAGAATTAAAAAAGATTTTAATAAATCTTATTTTTATTTTTTTTAAGTCTTTATTTTTTTATATATATTATAGTTATATATAAAATATTATATATCCTGTTTTAGATTTAGTTAGAAGAATTTTTTAGTTACTAATACTATTATTTATTTTTTATTAAAATAACTAGTTATAGAAAAATTATAAGCTATTTAAATAATATTTATATAAAAAGATTTACTATTAAAAACTTATTTTTATTAATAAAAAAATAAAAATTTATTTTTAATATAATATTTTAATACTGATACTTTCAGATCTAAGTATAAAAAAAATTATTATTTTTTTATTTTAAAATATTAGACAGTTTTCTAGTAGATCTTATCTTAAATTTAAATTTTTTTTTATATATATTAATTATTATATAATTCTATCTTCTGCTTCTCTTCGTGGCTTATAACTAGAAAATATTTAAAAAATATAATTAAATATATTCTAATTATAATTAAAAATATAGTTATATAGTAATTATTTTTTAATTACTAGAGTAACTAGATTATATAACTAGTAATTTAAAAGTCTTTTTCTAAAGATAAAAAATCTTATTTATATTAAAAGAAAGTATTAGTTTTTTTATTATTCTGTTTTTTCCAGTATTAAAACTGGAAGTTATATTAATTTAAAAAAAAATATTATTATATATATCTCTCTGTAAGTCTTTTAGATTTAAAAAAATATTTAAGATTTTTATAATTAATAATAATTTTAAATTATTTTTATATAGAGTATAATTCTATATTCTATTTTTTAAAATATTATATAACTACTAGTAGTTTTTTATTATAAATCTTATAATTATATTTAGTAGATAAATTCTTTTTTAAAAAATATATATATAGCTATAATATTTATTTATTATTAAACTAAGAAAGTACTTCTCTGATAATATATTTAAAGAAGTCTATTTCTACTATAATTATATAAAAAAAATTAAATATTACCAGTACTAGTTTTATAATAAAAAAAGATTTTAATTTATTAAAATTTAACTAGTAGTTTTATATTTAGTTAAATTTTTTATTTTTTTTAGTTAACTTAATAAATAGTTATATAATATTAAAAAAGTTTTAAATAAATTTCTAGTAGAAATTAATAAAGTCTAAGAATTTTTATATTTTTTTTATTATTTAAAAAATCTTTTATTTTTAAATTATTTAAATCTTTTTAGAATTTATTACTATTTTTTTATCTACTTATATAATATATTCTAGATACTTTATTTTTTAATTTTTAAACTTATATTTTAATATATTAAGATATAAGCCTGTTTCTTATAATTTAATAAGTACTTTTTATATATACTCTCTATATTATATAATAAAATTATTAGTAAAAATAAGAATATTATTAATATAAATAAAATAGAATTTATTAAGATATTTTTATAAAATCTAATTAATATATTTTTAAAAAGTACTTAAAGTATTTACTAGATTAAAAAAAATTATCAGCTATTTATAGAGTTTATATCTTATATAAAAAATTATTATCTATTTTTATTTTTTTATAATTTAAATCTTATAAAAAACAGCTAATATATTAAATTTAATAAATTATTTTATTTTATTAATCTATATAAAAGTTTTCTAGATTAAAAAAAAAATATTTATTTTTTTTTATAATTATATTCAGGGTCTGATAATTAATATAGAATTATAATTTTTTTTCTAATTTTTATATAAAGAAAACAGGAGCAGCTGCTGAAAAGTAGTTTATTTAAATAAAATTTTTATTAAATAAGTTTATAAGAATTTTTTATAATATAACTAATTTTTTTTAAATTATATTATATAATAGTTTTTAGAAAATAAATAATTCTTATTTATTTTATTATATAAATTTAATCTTATAATTTATTTTTTTTTTTAATAAAGAGATAGCTTCTTTATTTAATTCTATTTAAATAAATATAAAAAATCTTGATACTATTTTAGTAGTTTTATATAAAAATTAATTCTTTTTTTTAATATTAAGATTTTTTAAATATTATCTATTATAATAGTAAAAATTTATATATTATTTTTTTTTTATATAATAAATATAAACTTTTATTATAATTACTGAAATATTTTTAATTTTTAAATTTAAAAAAATCTATTTTTTTTTATTTTATATTTTAGCTTTTATTATATAAAAATATAACTTTTCTTATTTTAATTTAAAATAAATATTATTATAGTAGAGCCAGAGAAGTTCTAAAATTAGATTATAATTTAAATAATTTTTAAAAATATAAAAAAATATTTATTTTTTTAAATATATTTTTATATTAAGTTTTATTTATATAATATAAGTAATCTGTACTTTTTCTCTAATTATTTCTTTTACTAGTTTTAATAGTATAAATATCTTCTAGAATTAGTATTATTATATAAAGTATTTACTAATTATACTGTAGATTATATAATTATTATTAATAAATATTTTTATTAAAATAAAATAATTAAATAATAAATTAATTATAAAAAATTAGAAATTTATATATAAATTTTTAAAATTTTATTAAAAATTAAGTAAATATTTTTTAATTATCTAAAGCTTTTATATATATTTTTATATAAAAATATCTAATTTTTTAATTTTATTCTAGATTTATTTATAGTATAGATTTTATAATTTTTTTTTTTTTAGTTCTAGTAGTTACTATTATAATTATATAAAATCTAGCTACTAGAAGTAGAGTATAATTCTAGATAAAATATTTATTTTTATTATATTAAATATAAATATTTTTCTATCTATATATTTATAATTTATTAAAAAAGATTTATTTTATTCTTCTCTTCTTACTAATTTTTTTTATTTTTATATAAAGAGCTGCTATCTAAGCCTGAAGTACTACTATCTAACTAGTAATTATTTTCTAATTTATATTATTAGAATTTTTTTTATTCTTATTCAAGAATAGAGCAGGAATTATTATTATATAATTTATTTTTTTTTTAATTTAAACTAGATATTTTATATTATATTTAATTTCTAAGAGTTATTTATAGTATTTCTTATATAATTAGATATAAAATACTTTTATTATTACTTTAAATAAATTTAGATTTATTATTATTTTAATTAATATTTTTTTTTATTTATTATTTTATAATATATTTTTTATATTCATAAAAATCTGATTAAATTTATTTAAAAATTTATAAAGAATTTTTTTTTTTATTTTATTATATTAACTTATATAAAAGCTTTTTTTTTACAGTCAGGATTAAAATATATAAGATTTAGCTGGTTATAAAATTTAAAAAAAATTAAAAACTAGTTATTTTTTTATTATATAATAATCTAAAAAAGAAGATATTAGCTAGTTTTTTCTTTAAGTCTGCTGTAGATATATAAGATTTTTATATTTTTAAAAAAAAAATAATATTTATATAAATCTTCTTTATTAAATAGAGTAGAGTCCGGATATTATAAGTAGTAGACTAGGGTTAGTAGTACTATAGTAGGAACTGGTTAGATTATATAAAATTTATAAAATTAAATTTATAAATCTATTATCTAGTTTACTAGTTTTTATATATATTTATAATTATTTATTTTAATTATTATTTTTCTCTTTAAAAATACCTCTGTAAGAGTTTAATAGAAGAAATAATTTCTAATATAAAAAAAATCTTTAGATTTATATAATTAATAAAAGTATTTATAAATAAAAAAAATTATTAAAAAAGAAATCTTTATATTATTAAAAAGATAATTTTTTATCTATTAGTTTACTACTCTTTTATATAAGGAGTAAAATCGGAGTAAGACATTAGCCGAGCCATTTCTTTAGGGCCAGGAGCTTCCCGCCTGGACCCGTAACAAAAATAAATAAAATATAATAAATATTTTAACTATATTTAAAATATAATAGATTATATTTATATAAAAATGTATTTTAAAATAAAATAAATTATCTTTATAAAATTTTTTATTTTTATTTTTTTATATTGATTATTTATAGAGTAATCTTAAAATTATAAGTTAATTATAGTTATTTAGCTTATTTTTAAAAAATATTATTAAATTGTTTTTTTATTTTTTAGATTTTTATAAATTATAATAATATTTAAACTGAAATAAATTTTTTAAACTAGATTTTTTTTTTAAATCTTCAGATTATTTAATATTTAAGTTATAAAAAAAAACTTTTTATTTTTTAGTATTAGTAATAAAAAATAATCTTTTCTAAAATTTATATATAAGTTTAAAAACTATTATTTTATTTTAGTTAGAAGATATTAATAATATAAAAAAAGTTTTAAAAAAATATATTATTTTTTAATAAAATTTTTTATATCTACTATACTGTATATCTTTATATTTTATAATATCCGGAAATTAAAAACTCAGGAACTAGTTTTATAAATTATTATTTTTATAAAAATTATAAAAAAAAAATACTATTAATAATATTTAAATAAATAATTAATTAAATACTAAATAAAAAACTATTACAGATATTTATATATTTTTTAAAAATAAATTTTTTTTAATTATTATTTTTTCTAGACTTTTACAGTCTATAATAAATAAAATATTTAAAATTAAGTCTTATATTTTATAATTATTTATTATCTACTATTTTAAACTATTAAATATATTTAATTTAAATAAATAATTAATTTTACAGCTTTATTTTTTTATTAAAAACTAAGTTTTCTCAATTAAGTATAGTTTAAAAAATATTTTTTAAAATTATTAAAAAATATATATATAAGGGGAACCTCTGGATTTGTATAATTAACAGAAGTGCCTGTAAACAAGAAGGAATTATTAAAGAAGGAATTTTATATTATTAAAAAGATAGTCTTTTATCTATCAGTTTACTGTTCTTTTATATAAGAAGTAATATTAAAGTAAGGTATTAGCCGAGCTATTCTCTAGAGCCAGAGGCTTCCTGTCTAGACCTGTAATAATACTCTTCTTCTTCCTGATTATAGGGGTAAATTATACTGCTGTATAAAAATAAGTCCTACTTAATTATCTATATTATAGTAGTCCAGGGTTATATATATATAATAATAGAGCTGTTATTATTATTATTATCTTCTATTATAACTCAGTTTAATTATAGTAATAAACTTATTATTATTTCTTTATCTGGTACCTCCAGTACTGTATATAGTTTTTTAAATTATACAGTATATATAGTAATTAATTATAGAGATTATAAATATACTTAGTTTTATTTTATTTTATTCAGAAACTACTGTCTCTATTCTATATATTATACTAATATCTAGATAAAAGACTATTTTCTCTTCGTATAATAGCTCAGCTAATATTTAAAAAAAAAAAAAATCTAATATTTTTTTTATTATAAGTTTTTTATCTATTTTAATATTCAGAATAAACTAGTTATTTAAATTCTTCTATTACCAACTTTAGACCAGTTATATAGATAGCCGGATATTTCAGAAATATCTATATTTTATATAAATAAAAATTATATTAATTAAGATATTCTTATTATAATCTGCTAGAAAAAATTTAATTTATTTCTAATTTATTTTTATTTCTTCTCCTCTATAATATTATTTAAGATCTTATTAATTAAATAATTATATAAGAATCAGTTATTAATTTATAATAGAAATCTATTATATTTTCTGATTAAAAATCTTTTTTAAATCTTAATATAATATAGTCTTTTATAACTAGTAGTTTAGTACTATAAAGTTTATTCCTATAATAATTATTATATAATTATTTAGAACTAATTTAATAAAAAAGATAAATTTCTTCCAGTTAGACTAGTTATAATAAATATAAATTTAAATATAGATTTTAAAAGTCCTATTTATTTTTTCTATTTAATTATTAGTCTGTAGATAATAGACTGTAAAGAATAATCTTTATATAAAAACTAGTCAGCAGACTATAGTTTATATTTTATTTATAAATTATATTTTTTTATTAGATATAATAATCTTTAAAAATCTATATTATCTTACTAAATTTTATACTAGGGTTTAAGCTGTCTTTTCTGCTATAATAAAATCTATTATTTTAAAAATTATTTTTTTTATAAATCTATTTATAATTACTAGTACTGTTATATAATTATTTAATAAAAATAGATTAGTAATAAAATCTATAGAAACTTTTTACTATAATTAATCTAGAATTAGAAAAGATTTAAATAAATTTTATTTTTATTTTTTTTAAATTTTTATTTTTTTATATATATTACAGTTATATATAAAGTATTATATATCTTATTCTAGATTTAGTCAGAAAAATTTCTCAGTTATTAATATTATTATTTATTTTCTACTAGAATAGCCAGCTATAGAAGAATTATAAGCTGTTTAAATAATATTTATATAAAAAAATTTACTATTAAAAATCTATTTTTATTAATAAAAAAATAAGAATCTGTTTTTAATATAATATTCTAATACTAATATTTTAAAATTTAAATATAAAAGAAATTATTATTTTTTTATTTTAAAATATTATATAATTTTCTGGTAGATCTTATTTTAAATTTAAACTTTTTTTTATATATTTTAATTATTATATAATTCTATCTTCTGTTTCTCTCTGTAGTTTGTATTTAAAGAATATTTAATAAATATAATTAGGATTATAACTATATAGCAGCTGTCTTCTAGTTAATAAAATAATTAGATTATATAATTAGTAATTTAAAAATTCTTCTCTGAAAATAAAAGATTTTATTTATATTAAAAAAAAGTATTAGTTTTTTTATTATTCTGTCTCTTCCGGTATTAAAATTAGAAATTATATTAATTTAAAAAAAAGTACTATTATATATATTTTTTAATAAATTTTTTAGATTTAAAAAAATACTTAAGATTCTTATAATTAATAATAATTTTAAATTTTTTTTATATAAAATATAGTTCTATACTTTATTTTTTTAAATATTATATAATAATTAGTAGTTTTTTATTATAAATTTTATAATTATATTCAGTAGATAAATTCTTTTTTAAAAAATATATATACAGCTGTAGTATCTTTTTATTATTAAATTAAAAAAATATTCTTTTAATAATATATCTAGAAAAGTTTATTTCTACTATAATTATATAAAAAAAATTAAATATTATTAATACCAGTTTTATAATAAAAAAAAATTTTAATTTATTAAAGTTTAACTGACAGTCTTATATCTAATTAAACTTTTTATTTTTTTTAGTTAACTGGATAAATAATTATATAATATTAAAGAAGTTTTAAATAAATTTCTAATAAAAATTAGTAAATTTTAAAAATTTTTATATTTTTTTTATTATCTGTAGAATCTTTTATTTCTAAATTATTTAAATCTATTTAGAATCTATTATTATTTCTTTATCTACTTATATAATATATTTCAGATACTTTATTTTTTAATATTTAAATTTATATTTTAATATATTAAAATATAGGTCTGTCTCTTATAATTTAGTAAATATCTTTTATATATACTCTCTATATTATATAATAAAATTATTAGTAAAAATAAAAATATTATTAATATAAATAAAGCAGAATTTATTAAGATATTTTTATAAAATCTAATTAATATACTTCTAGAAGATATTTAAAATATTTATTAAATTAAAAAAAGTTACCAGCTATTTATAAAGTTTATATTTTATATAAAAAACTATTATTTATTTTTATTATTTTATAATCTAAATCTTATAAAAAGCAGCTGATATATTAAATTTAATAAATTATTTTATTTTATTAATCTATATAAAAGTCTTCTAGATTAAAAAAAAAATATTTATTTTTTTTATAATTATATTTAGAACCCGGTAATTAATATAAAATTATAATTTTTTTCTTAATTTTTATATAAAACGAATAGGAGCAGTTACTAAAAAATAATTTATTTAAATAAAAATGTTTTATAATATAACTAGTTTTTTTTAGATTATATTATATAGAAGCTTTTAGAAAATAGATAATTTTTACTTATTCTATTATATAAATTTAATTTTATAATTTATTTTTATTTTTTAGTAAAAAGACAGCTTCTCTGCTTAATTTTATTTAAATAAATATAAAAAATTCTGGTACTATTCTAGTAGTTTTATATAAAAATTAATTCTTTTTTTTAGTATTAGGATTTTCTGAATATTACTTATAATAATAGTAAAAATTTATATATTATTTTTTTTTTCTATACAGCAGATATAAGCTTATATTATAATTATTAAAATATTTATAATATTTAGATTTAAAAAAATTTATTTTCTTTATTCTATATTCTAGCTCCTGTTATATAAAAATATAACTTTTCTTACTTTAATTTAAAATAAATATTATTATAATAGAGCTAGAGAAGCCCTAGAATCAGATTATAATTTAAATAATTTTTAAAAATATAGAAAAATATCTATTTTTCTGAGTATATTTTTATACTAAGTTTTATTTATATAATATAAATAATCTATACTTCTTCTCTAATTATTCTTTTTACTGGTTTTAATAGTATAAATATCTTCTGGAGTCAGTATTATTATATAAAATATTTACTAATTATACTATAGATTATATAATTATTATTAATAAATATTTATACTAAAGTAGAGTAATTAAGTAGTAAATTAATTATAAAAAATCAGAAATTTATATATAAATTTTTAAAATTTTACTAAAAATTAAATAAATATTTATTAATTATCTAGAGCTCTTATATATATTTTTATATAAAAATATCTAATTTTCTAACTCTGTTCTAGATTTATTTATAATATTAATTTTATAATTATTATTTTTTTTAATTTTAGTAGTTACTATTATAATTATATAAGATCTAGCTACTAGAAATAGAATATAATTCTAAATAAAATATTTATTTTTTTTATAATATATATAGATATTTTTCTATTTATATATTTATAATTTATTAAAAAAGATTTATTTTATTTTTATTTTTATTAATTTTTTTTATTTTTATATAAAAAGCTGTTATTTAAATCTAGAGTATTACTATCTAGCTAGTAGTTATTTTTTAATTTATATTATTAAAATATTTTTTATTTTTATTTAAAAATAGAGTAAGAACTATTATTATATAATTTATTTTTTTTTAATTTAAATAAAATATTTTATATTATATTTAATTTCTGAGAATTATTTATAATATTTTTTATATAATTAAATACAGGATATTTCTAATATTATTTTAAATAAATTTAGATTTATGATTATTTTAACCAGTATTTTTTTTTATTTATTATTTTATAATATATTATCTATATTTATAAAGATTTAATTAAATTTATTTAAAAATTTATAAAAGATTTTTTTTTTATTTTATTATATTAATCTATATAAAAGTTTTTTTTTTTAATTAAAATTAGAATATATAAGATCCAGCTGATTATAAAATTTAAAAAAAATTAAAAATTAATTATTTTTTTATTATATAATAATCTAAAAAAAAAATATTAATTAGTTTTTTTTTTAAATTTACTGTAAGTATACAGGATTTTTATATTTTTAAAAAAAAATATTTTTTTTAATCAGAAACTTTATTTAAAAATTAATAAAAAAAAATAATATTTATATAAATCTTCTTTATTAAATAGAGTAGAGTCTGGATATTATAAATAATAAACTGGGGTTAATAATACTACAGCAGAAACTAGTTAAATTATATAAAATTTATAGAATTAAATTTATAAATCTATTATCTAATTTACTAGTTCTTATATATATTTATAATTTTTTATTTTAATTATTATTTTTTTTTCTAAGAATATCTCTGTAAGAGTTTAATAAAAAAAATAATTTTTAATATAAAAAAAATCTCTAGATTTATATAATTAACAGAAGTATTTATAAATAAATAAAAATTATTAAAGAAGAAATCTTTATATTATTAAAAAGATAGTCTTTTATCTGTTAGTTTACTGCTCTTTTATACAAGGAGTGATGTCGAAGCAAGGCGTTAGCCGAGCCATTCCCTAGGGCCAGGGGCTTCCTGCCTGGACCTGTAACAATATATATATAATTATTATTAAAGTTTTTAAATATTAAATAAATATTAATTACAGTAGACTGCTGGACTAGCTTTAATTAAAAAATATAAATTATTATAAAGTTTTACTAGATTTTTAACTAGTATCTAGATTTTATACTAATAAGAATCTAGCTATAATTATTTTATTAGTTTTATATAAATATAATCTATTCTATTAATTATTAAATATAATAATTAATAATATTAATAATAATAATTTAATATTTAATATAATCTTATCTGAACTCCAGACTCAGCTCAGCCAGAACAGCCAGCTTTATAATATTTTATTTAATTCTAATCTTATAATAATTATTTAAAATTAATATTATATATTTTATTTTACTTATATAATTTAGTTTATAATTAATATTTTTTTATAAAAATTTTAAAATCTTTTCTAGTATTTTAAAATTTTTTAAAAAAGTATATTTTAGAAGTTATCTGTAAAAGACTAATATAAAGTATTCTAGAAATTATTTATAAAACACTAATATAGAGAACTTTTACTATCTATAATAAAAACTGTTTAAATTAGTCTTTTACAGACAGATTTATAGATAGTAAAAACTCTCTATATTAGTCTTTTATAAATAACTTCTAAAAAGTATTTTTTAATAATAGCTAATTATATTAATTTTTAATTATAGATTTAGAAGATTATATAATTTATAAATATAAATTTTTAATATTATAAAAAATTCTAGCTTACTTAATAATTTAAATTAGATTTAGTTTATTATCTTTTTTTTAACTATAAAATTTACTAGAACTTAACCTATCTTATAATTTACCAGATATTTAATCTTTATTAAATAATTAAGAGTTTTATTCAGTACTATAATTATAATAATATTAATTATTTTTACTTTATTGTAATTAAATAAAAATAGATAAAATATCTTCTTAAATTTCTATATTTTTTTTTTTATATTTTATTTATCTAAAAATAGTAAATCTACTATTTATAAGATTTATAATATTTATAATAATCTTTTTAATTATTTAGATTATTTAATTTATTAACTAGTAAAAAAATAAATATTCTAAAAAAAAAAAATCTTTAAAAATTTATAATATATATATTAAAAGTTTTAAAAATATTATTATTATATTTATTAAATAGAAAACTATATTTATATAATTATAATTATTCTAGATCTGATATTAAAATTTAAAAAATTTAAAAAAAATATCTAGCTAGATAATAATACTGACTAGTATTATAAATATTAAACTATTTTTAAAAAAATATTCTATTTTTATTATAATTAGAATCTGATTATTAATATATTATTAATTATTTCCGGATTACTATTAAGTCTGGATAAAGTTTTTTATAATATTTTTAAATACCAGAGACTCTTACTGGCAGCTAAAATATTTAAAAAATTTAAAATATATTTAAATATTAAAGATATATAATCTATAAAACTATTTTTAATTAAATTAATATTATTTTAAATATTATAAAATATACTAATATTTTTATTTATTAAAAGTTCTACTATAATTAATTTTTTATTTTTTATTAGATAGCTAGAGATTTTTTTTTAATTATTATTAATAATATTAGTATTAGATATTTATTTAATAATTTTTAAAACATTTATTATTATTATTAAAATTATTTCTATTTTAATATAATTAAAATAGTAATACTTCAGATATATACTAATTATTTTATTATTAATAAAGAATATTAGAATATTTTTAATAATCTTAATCTAGATTTAATTATTTTTATATTTAAAAAGTAAGAAAAAAATAAAATAATTACTATTTTTTATATTAGTAAAAATAAGAATATAAATAATCTTAATAATAATTTAAAAAATAGATTATTATTAGAAATAGAGAAACTAACTTTATCTAAATCTTTAAATATTATATATACTTAGATAGAGATAAAAATCTAGTTTTTTTAATTTTTCTGCTACTATAATTATTATTTTAAATAATATAAAAAATAATATAATCTTAATAATTTATCTAATATTGTAAAGAGGATTATATACTTATTATATCTATAATAAGCTATATAAGCAAGGTATACTTATATAGGTAGCAGAATATATACTTTTTTCTTCTTACTCTTTTCTACAGATATTTATATAGTTAGACTACTGAGTATAGCAGGCATGATTCTTACTTATAATATATACTACTTATATATATATACCTTTAACAGATATATAGAGACTAGTTATAAATATAACTAGTATTTATTTATATTAGTAATCTATACAGAATACCCTGAAAGTAAGAGTATAGAATTCTTTAGAAAGAATATCTTATACTAAAAAAGTCTGACTATAAATAAAAGAATATAAGAAATACTAGATATATCAGTACAGGAATAAAAAAACTAGATAACTAAATTAAAACTATCTAAATATACCTGAAAAGCTGAATAAAAAAAATAAAAATATTTTATAAAATTAACTACTATATCTGAGCAGATAATATATAATAAGTTTAATAATAATAGATTTCTTCTATAAATTAAAATATAATAGATTTTAAGCAGACTTCCTGAATAGATAGTTAAAAAAAGTAAATAATTTTTTTATTATAAATACTCTAATATTAATAATACCAGTATAGACTAGATTTATATTTATAGTATTTATACCTGTACCCGGTTTACAGGCAGTATCTTTCTTTAAAGAATAAAATATAACCAGATAAATTAATTAATTTAAATAAATATATAATAATTATAGAATTATTAATATAAAAAATATATTTAAGTATTTATTAGATTATTATAATATCTAGATAAATAACTAGATAAAAACTATCTAAAAATATATAAATAAGAACTGGTAAGTATTCTAGAAAATAATAATTAATAAATTTAAAAAACAGGATATATACAAGCAGATTAATATATACTAATATCTTAAAGTTTTTAAAAATTAGTTAAGATTATAAAATAATATTATAAGAAATTATATATATAAATATACAGCTATATTAATTAGACTTAAAAAAAATAAATAAATTAATAATTATACTAGAGCTTTATAATTTATAAAAAGACTACTTACAGATCTAGCTAAATAAATATATTAAAAACTAGATATAGATTTTAATAATCTAGAAATTATTAATTTTAAAAAATATAAAATCTGTATAATATAAATTATTAAATTATTAAAATAATTTAATAAACTAGGAAAAAATAATAGTCAGATATTATTTATTATTCTTATAATTAGAGATCTAGCTTAGAAATATTATAATTATAATATATAAACTTTTTTATAAACTATTTAGAAGAATATATTAAAATCTATAACTAATAAAATAAATAAATTTATAAAAAATTTTAAAATTATATATCTATTACTGAAGATATTCTTAGAATAAAATCTAGAAATATAGAATTAGTCTCAGACTAATAATATTTATAAAATATATAATACTTCTAATACTAATATTATTAATTATATAAATACTAACTACTTTTACTACAGATAGTTAGAATATCAGATAAATATATATTTAAAAATAAGAGATAATATTAAGACAGGTCTCTATTATATTAATCCTATAATTAAGAAATATTATATAAATAGACTTAAAGACAGAAAATCTATAATTAAATTTTAATAAAAAATATTTATAGATATAAAAATAAAAAAATCTTTAAATAATAATATTAGAATATAAAAGAGTCTAGAATAACTAGTATATTAATCTAAATATAAAAAATAAAAAAAGATAAAAAAAAAGATAATAATATAATAAAAATTATAGAAAAAATAATTAATTAAAAAAAAAATAAAGATATAAATCTGAGTTACTGGATATAATAAATATCAGACTGATAATCTTTCCAGTATAAAAATATTTAAATTAATTAAGTACTTAATAAAAGAATAGAAGACTGAGACTAAAAAAATATATTTATAAACTGAGAGGATATAGATAACAGGTAATACCAGACTAGCTAAAAAAATTAAAAAAAATATAAATATAGAAATTCTTTTTAAAAAAATATTAGATTAGAAAATAGAATATATTATAATATAAGAATTCTTAGAAATATCTAATTTAATATATAAAATTTTTTTTATTTTATATTCTAGACAGGCTGCAGTACAGGATAATAAAACTTAAGTAATTATATACAGTATTCTAGATTTTAGATCTAAATCTATATCAGAAAGTAATTTAGTATATATATAAAAAATAATATATATAAATATTATAATTAAAAAAAAAGTTATTTTAGTATTTATAAATATAGATTCTGAAATTAATATTATATCTAGATATCTGGCAGAAAAATTTTAAATTATAATCTAATCTAATCTCTACCTGATAATAGTTACTATTAATTATAAAAAAAATTAATATTTAGATTATATTCTAGATCTGATTATTAATATTAGAAATATTATAATTTAAATCTTTATATTTATAATAGAATCTATAGAAAAAGATCTAATTTTTAATATATTATTTCAAACAGCTGCCCGGATAGAATTATAAATAAAAACTAATAGTATTATTAACTGCTGGTTTTATTTATTAGATAAAATTAAAAGACTAGAGTTTACTATTCCAGTAATCCTGTAAGATACTAGATATAAAAAAAATATCTGGCTAGAGTAATCTTTAAAAGATATAGTAAGTATTTAACTGGATAAATACTTGTAATTACTAACTACAGACTGGAAGAAGAGAAGAGAAAAGAAGAGTATAGAATATAGATATAAATAAAGATTATATCTAATTAGCTGAGAATTAGCAGATATTTATCTAGTAATCTTATTAATTAATTAGAGAATACAAAGCTGTATAGAACAGAATTCTTAACTATCTATTATACTACTACTATAAATAAGATAGCTGTAAGCAGGATAGCCGCCGGCCTACAGAAAAGTAATATATACTAGTATTAAGAATTATACTAAAGAGAATATAATAATAAAAAAAAAAAAAATTAATAAAAATTATTATTTTCTTTAAAAAAAAAGCTGATAAAGTCTAGTTTTTAAACTTAAATATATCAGAAAATAATATATCAGAAAAATCTAATAACTAGAAATTCTTATATTTAAGAAAATATTACAGTATCAGAAAGTAGAATTTAAAAAATATTAGATTATATAATAAATAGCTGTATCCTAGAATTATACAGTTTAATTAAAAAACTTATTTAATATAAGAATAATTAATAAAACTAAAAATTAGAAAAAATCTATAATTTACTAAAATTATTATATTATATAAAATATTATTTTAAAAAAAAAAAATACTAGACCGGAGATTTAAATATCTAGATTAGATAAGACCGGAAGTTATACTACTATAATATATAAAAATAGTATTATATAAAATATAATAAGAAAAAAATATTTAAATACTAAAAATACTGTATAATAAAGTATATAATATTCTTAAAAAAAAATTTAAAAAAAAAATTATAAAAGAATATTAAATTTTATATAAAAATATATAGTTCCTGATAACTAAAAAAATAAAAAATATTTATTATTTAATTTATAATAAAACTAGAGTAAACCAGTATACTTTAAAAGATACTAATATATCTTTAGATATAGATAAATTTATAAAAGAATTTACAGATATAATAATAATATTTATAATAGATTTTCTATTAGAATATAATCAGATAATATTAATAAAAAAGATAAAAATTTTATTATTATTTAAATATTTTTAAAACTACTAAGATTTATAATTATTTTATAAAAAAAAATAAATTTTATATTATAATTTATTAGAGTAGTAAAATATATTTTATATAGAATCTTTCCTGAGAAAGTCTAGATATTTCTAAATAATATTAAAATTAAAAAACTGAAGATAATTTATAATAATAAAAAGATTTTTTTAAATATTTATTAGTATATTTTTAAATATCTGCTTAATTTAGATTACTATCTATATTTAATTAAGTTAACTAGTATATTAGTCTCTACTAAAAAATTATAATTTATTATATTAGATATTAAGATTATAGACTAGATCTGTAATAAATAAAAAAAAAATCTGAATCTATTAAAATTAATAAGATTACTTTATAATTATTATTTATATATATAAAATAAATACAGAAATTTACAGATTTTATAATAGTCTTTAAAATATATATTTCTAATTATATTTATATTATAAATCTATTATATATCCTACTTAGAAAAAAAATAGTTTTTAAATAAAAAAATTAATAAATCTAAATATTTAATTAATTAAAGTCTCTGATAATAACTGAGTTATATATTATATCTATAGACTATATAAATAAATCTTTAAGTATTATAATAGTAGTAGATACCAGTTTAATAAAATATAAAGACTGTTTTATATAAAAATAAAAAGATATATAAAAAATAATAAACTTTAAATCTAGAGTATAGACTGAATAGAAAACTAAATATAATACTAGTAAGAAAAAATATAGAATAATTCTGAAAGTACTGAAAAAATTTAGATATTAATTATTTAGTATATATTTTATACTAGAAGTAGATATATATATATTAATAGCTTAACTGAATAGAATAACTATAAACCTGCTAGAAATACTAATTATATTATAAATTATATAGATATAATTATTTAACTTTACAGTTAAATATATACCCGGAATATAGAATATTATAGTAGATATTTTATCTAAAAAACTAGATATTAAGCTGTATACTGATAAATCTGATATTAATAAATAAATAAAAATATAATTTTTAATAATTTATAGTAAAATACTAGTAATAGAAGTATTTAGAATTCTAAAAGCTAGTTATATAAACTAATATAAAAAAATTATAAAATATCTGATAATTTTATATATACTATCAGATCTTATTATATTCTTAGAAAGAATAAAATTTAAAAAAAAAATTATTAAGTTTTTAATAGATAGAAATCTATTATTTTAAAAAATAATAAGCTATAAACCTGTAAGAAAAATAGTAAATAATAAAATTAAAAAAATAAAAATTATTAAAAAAATATATAAATAAAATAGATATAAAAAAAAAAAAAAACTTATTATTATATTAAATAAAGATATTAATAACTGGAGTACTATATATAAGTTTTCTGATAGATTAAAATATATAATAACTATCAGAAATATAAGCTAGTAAAAAAAAAAAATTATTATAATTTATATAGTAATCTATTATATAGAAAATAATTAGAATAGATATAATATATATATTCTCTAAGAAAAAATTCAGCTATATTATTTCAGCTGTATACTAAACTAGTAATTAAATAAAAAATAAGATATTTTAACAGACCTGTATAGAAATAATAGTCTAACTTTTATATAAAAATATTATCTGTAGATATAGAATATTCTGAATATTTTCTATAAATAAAAAATCTGAGAATTAATAGATAGTTAATTATTTAATTATTTAGTATAAAATTAAGAAAATTAGTATCTTATTATATTATATAAAAGTTAATAAATATATAGAATATAGTTATAGAATTATTAAAAATACTTTAAATAAACTAATATAAAAAAATAAAACTGACTAGACTAAATACTTCTATATAATATTTTTTATTATAAAAATAACTATAAAATAAATAACAGATATAATATTTTATAGATTTTTTATAAGATAGAAAACAGTCCTATTTATTAAACTAGAAGTTTTTATATAGTAAATCTTATTATAATATAAAATCAGAACTACTAAAAATCTAGTTATAACCAGAATTAAATAGATTAAATTAAAATATACAGATTTAAAAAAAGTTATATATAGATTTAAAAAAATTAGAAAATAAAATTATAATTATTTTAATAATTATAATATAATTAGAAATAAGCTATTAAAATTAGAAGACTATATTCTATTTTATAATATATAATATTAGTATAATATAACTGTCTTAAATAAGCTGTAATTTTAATAGATTAAATTATATTAAATATATAAAGTAAAAAGTAATAGTATATATAAAATTATAGAACTAGATAGAATTATTTTCTGAGATACTGTTAATAATAATAGACTTAAGAAGTATTATATATTAAAAAATAAGAATAAGATAGATATAAAAAATAAAAAAAAATAAGTAATATTAAATAAACAAAGGAGCTAGAATATAATATAATAGAACAGAAGCCTGTGACCGAGGATAAAGTATAGATACTATCCGGGTAGGATCTGGTGGTACTTATCTGATAACCACCAGATATATACGAACACAGGCAATGCAGGCAACGCAGGCAACGCAGGCAACGCAGGTAATGCAGGCAATGCAGGCAATACAGGTATAAAAGAATCAACTATACAGATAAAGAACTCAAGCAAGCTCTGACCCTGACAGAAAACCCTGCTACAAAGCTCTGATTCCTTATCAGGAAACCAGAGAAAGTTTACTGATATTTATCAACAGGTAAGTATTATATATTAAAAGGCGAGTATTTTGCACCAAAAACTAAATAATATATATAAAATTTATTTACTTCTATTACCCTCTTCTTTATCTCCTCCCCTCTTTATCTTCTCCTCCCTTCATCCTTTTAACCAACTTCCTCAATCCTTAAATACCGCGAAAGCCTTACTATTTAAAATATAAAATATATCTGGAGAAGCCTGATCTTCTGAAGACCTCAGCAGATATATACTTTCTGAAATTATATCTAGATACGGGTAAAGGCCTCTGGCGTCTAAGCCGCCTTAGTAACCCCCTGAAAGTTAAGCCGTAATCAGAATTAATCAGAAGTCCTTTAGGACTATAAATAAGATTATAGTATTTATTACTTAACAGCTGAAGATATTAAAATACAGCCAGATACTCTACCTGTACTATAATCTCTTGGCTAATGAATTATAAACTGAAGATATAATCAGCAAGCTCTGGAATTATATCTAAATAATAAAAATATAGAAAGATACGGCTGCACATTCTAGAATCGCTGAGATAAAGAGCCAGTGGACTGAGGCAGAAAGAATTACTCAGTAAGTAAAAAGACAAAAGAAGGAAATTAGTAAGATTCAGCATGCAGTTGGTAAGAGGTAGGGCGCCCCGAACGCCGCCGGCCTATTCAAACTATTGTCTTCGATAACTATGGCAAGGGACATCCGAAAGGTCGGAACTGGCAGCGGCCCACAGAGACATGGTGCCCGGACCGAAATCGCCATCAGGCCTTGCGAACCGATACTCGACTATACCTTACACCTTCCCTGCTGCACTACCCCTCACCGGACTGGGAGCTATATCGGACGCCCTAGTAGGAAGAGTTAAATGGACAAATCCTGCAGTTCTTATAGAGTTGAACAATCTGATTCTGGAAAATAGAGATATCAATATACAGTGGCTGAGAAAATAGTGCTCTAAGGCTGCAAATACAGCAATGAGACTTATCGTCCAATCACTCAAAATTAAGAAGGCCGTCTTCGGAGAATCTTCCTATGTATACCGACATGAACGGACCGTACCCGCCCAGAAACTGCAGGAGGAAGTAGAAATAGAGGAGAATATAATAGATCACTACTAGGATCTATCACGATCGGGATACATTGGTGAGGCAGAACTCTAAAAAAAAAAAGGAGGAAGAAAGAGATATAAAGAGGATTATATACTTATTATATCTATAATAAGCTATATAAGTAAGACACACCTATATAGGTAGTAGAATATATACTTCTTTTTTCTTACTCTTTCCTACAGATATCTATATAGTTAGACTACTAAGTATAGCAGGCATAGTCCTTGCTTATAATACACGCTACTTACACATAAGTGCCTTTGACAGACACGTAGGGACTAGTCGCGAGCGTGGCTAGCACCCGTTTACAATATTAGATATTATTTTTATTATATTAGATTCTATAAAAGCCTTTTTTAAAATATAGTATACTTCTTAGAGTTAGGGAGAGAGAGATTGAGCAGGTCACAGAGATCAGACAGATTAAACTAGAGTAGATTAACCTGACTGTTATATCTTAACCTTAACCTGGCTATAATCTGGCGGTCAGGTTAAGATATAAAAAATTTTTAACCGTATAGTTATAGTCAGGTTAAGATATAATTATTACTTTAACTATTTATACCTACTGGTCAGGAAGATTAGATATAGTAGATAAATTAATAACTACAGGTTAATTAGTAATATATATATTTCTATTATACAGATAATATATAAAATATAATATACTTTTAATTATAGTATAGTAATATTCTCTAGATTTAGCTTATCTGCTTAATCTGTTTAACTTATTTAATCTGTTTAAGCTGCTTAATCTGTTTAATCTATTTAATCTATTTAATCTGTTTAACCTGTCCGATCTCTGGGACCTACTCAACCTCTCCTCTTCTGACTCTAAGAAGTATACTGTATTTTAAAAAAGGCTTTTATAAAATCTAATATAATAAAAATAGTATCTAATATTAGATAAATTATTAAGATTATATTATTTTTTATATTATTTAAAATAATAATTATAATAGTAGAGAAATTAAGAAGACTAGATCTTTATCTCTATCTAAATATATATAATATTTAAAAATTTAAATAAAATTAACTTCTTTATTTTTAATAATAATCTATTTTCTAGATTATTTTTAAGATTATTTATATTTTTATTTTTACTAATATAAAAAATAATAATTATTTTATTTTTTTCTTATTTTTTAATATAAAAATAATTAAATCTAGATTAAAATTATTAAAAATATTCTAATATTTTTTATTAATAATAAAATAATTAGTATATATCTAAAATATTATTATTTTAATTATATTAAAATAAAAACAGCTCCGGTAATAGTAGCAGATATTTTAAAAATTATTAAATAAATATTTAATATTAATACTATTAGTAATAATTAAAAAAAATTTTAATTATTTAATAAAAAATAAAAAATTAATTACAGTAGGACCTCTAGTAAATAAAAATATTAATATATTTTATAATATTTAGAATAATATTAATTTAATTAAAAATATCTTTATAAACTATATATTTTTAATATCTAGATATACTTTAAATTTTTTAAATATTTCAGCTACCGGTAAGAATCTCTAGTATTTAAAAATATTATAAAAGATTTTATCCAGATCTAATAATAATCTAGAGATAGTTAATAATATATTAATAATTAGATTCTAACTATAATAAAAATAGAATATTTTTTTTAA
Source organism: Aspergillus ellipticus CBS 707.79 (assembly GCA_003184645.1). NCBI lineage: Eukaryota > Fungi > Ascomycota > Eurotiomycetes > Eurotiales > Aspergillaceae > Aspergillus > Aspergillus ellipticus. Next base: position 147,109 of record KZ825851.1, on the reverse strand, counting down.
ATTTTTTAAATTTTAATATTAGATTTAGAATAATTATAATTATATAAATATAATCTTTTATTTAATAAATATAATAATAATATTTTCAGAGTTTTTAATATATATATTATAAGTTTTAAAAAAAAAAATTTTTTTAGAATATTTATTTTTTTACTAGTTAGTTAATTAAATAATTTAAATAATTAAAAAAATTATTATAAATATTATAGATCTTATAAATAATAGATCTACTATTTTTAAATAAATAAAATATAAAAAAAAAATATATATAAAAAAAAATAAATATAAAAAAAAAATATATAAAAAAAAAATATAAAAAAAAAATATAAAAAAAAATTATAAAAAAAAAAATATATTCTATTTATTTTTATTTAATTATAATAAAATAAAAATAATTAATATTATTATAATTACAGTACTGAATAAAACTCTTAATTACTTAATAAAGATTAAATATTTAATACATTATAAAATAGATTAAGTTCTAGTAAATTTTACAGTTAAAACAAAGATAATAAACTGAATCTGATTTAAATTATTAAATAAACTAGAATTTTTTATAGTGTAAAGAGGATTACATACTCATCGCACCATAACAAGCTATATGAGTAAGACACACCTATATAGGTAGTATAATATATACTTTTTTCTTCTTACTCTTTTTTATATATATTTATACAGTTAGACTACTGAGTATAGCAGGCACAGTCCTTGCTTACAACACACGCTGCTTACACATATATGTCTTTAACAGACACATAGGGACTAGTCGCGAGCGTGGCTAGCACCTGTTTATAATAGTATTAAAAACTTATATTTATAAATTATATAATCTTCTAAATCTATAATTAAGAATTAGTATAATTAACTATTATTAAAAACATTTTTTAAAAGTTATCTATAAAAAATTAATACAGAGAGCTTCTACTATCAATAAATCTGTTTATAAAAAACTAATTTAAATAATTTTTATTATAGATAGTAGAAGTTTTCTATATTAATTCTTTATAAATAATTTCTAAAATATTTTATATTAATTTTTTACAGATAATTTTTAGAATATATTTTTTTAAACATTTTTAAAATATTAGAAAAGATTTTAAACCTTTTATTATAATTTTTTTATATATATTTAACAGTACTATTTAAAATCTTAATCTAAAGTTTTTATAAAAGATTATTAATTATAAACTAAATTATATAAATAAGATAGAATATATAATATTAGTTTTAAATAATTATTATAAAATTAAAATTAAATAAAATATTATAAAGCTGGCTGTTCTGGCTGAACTAAGTCCGGAATTTAGATAAGATTATATTAAATATTAAACTATTATTACTAGTATTATTAATTATTATATTTAATAATTAATAAAATAAATTATATTTATATAAGATTAATAGAATAATTATAGCTAGATTCTTATTAGTATAAGATTTAGATATTAGTCAGAAATCTAACAGAATTTTATAGTAATTTATATCTTCTATTAAAAAATATTTAATTAAAATAAAAAATATTTTTTAATTAGAACTGGTCCAGCAGTCTATTATAATTAATATTTATTTAATATTTAAAAATTTTAATAACAGCTGTATATATATATCTTTTAATGATTTTAAAAAATATTTTTTAAAATATATTTAATTAAGAAAACTTAGTTTTCAGTAGAAAGATAAAGTTATAAAATTAATTAATTATTTAAATTAAATATATTTAATAATTCAGAATACTAAATAATAAATAATTATAAAATATAGAATTTAATTCTGAAAATTCTGTTTATTATAAATTACAGAAATCTAAAAAAAATAATAATTAAAAAAATTTTATTTTTAAAAACTATATAAATATTTATAATAGTTTTTTATTTAATATTTAATTAATTATTTATTTAGATATTATTAATAGTATTTTCTTATAATTCTTATAAAAATAATAATTTATAAAACTAGTTTCTAAGTTTTTAATTTCTAGATATTATAAAATATAAAAATATATAATATAGTAAATATAAAAAATTTTATTAAAAAATAATATATTTTTTTAAAAATTATTTTATATTATTAATATTTTCTTCTGATTAAAATAAAATAATAATTTTTAAATTTATATATAAGTTTTAAAAAAGATTATTTTTTATTACTAATTTTAAAAAATAAAAAGTTTTTTTTTATAAATTAAATATTAAATGATTTTTTAATTTTTTATAATATATATAATCTGGAGATTTAGAAAAAGAGAAAAATCTGATTTAAAAAATTTATCTTAATTTAAATATTATTATAATTTATAAAGATCTGAAAAATAGAAGAAAAGAATTTAATAATATTTTTTAAAAATAAATTAGATAATTATATGTCAACCATATAGCCAGTTCGCTGCCTCAGGCTCACAAATTCGCCACCTCAGGCTCACCGATTTGCTGCCTCAGGTCAATCAGTTCACGGAGTGGATTTCCGAGTTCCGGACCCCTCAGCGGGGAAAACAGCCTGGAACATTCTACTCCTCAGTGAGGAAAATGGCCTGGAACAATCTATTTCTATTCATCCTATTGTTCCTGTCCAATAGAAATTATTAACTTCGTCATTTTTATGTATTCTTTATATGTTTTATTATATGATCGCGGAAAACCTCAAAAAGTTAATATAGCTATTCAGCTATAAATAAGAGGTTAATTCCTACTGTTTTTCAATCAGTTGAGCAAGCAGTTTCAGTTCAATTCATTCATTCATCAGTTCTTATTCAAGAAATTGATTTTATTTATCTTTTATTTTCCTTTTACTTTTACTTTACCCCTTACTTGAAATTTGTATGGCATCCTATATAAAGTTTAAGTGAAAAGTAAGGTCTTATTAAGGTGAAAGTAAAAGTATCCAGAATTTATTCTAGGTATTAAGAATTCGCCTTAGTCATTGAGAATTCGCCTGAGCCTGGAAAAATTCTTCTTATTATAATTAATTTATAATTCTAAAACTACTTTATAAATAATAAATATAAAAAAATAAAAATAAAAAATTTTATAAAAATAATTTATTTTATTTTAAAATATATTTTTATATAAATATAATTTATTATATTTTAAATATAATTAGAATATTTATTATATTTTATTTATTTTAGAAAATCTAGTAAATAGAAAATTATATTTTAAATTTAAAATTATAAAATAATTTTTTTTTAAATAAAAATAATTAGAATATAATAAATTATTATTAAAAATAAATTATTATATTAATAGAAAAAATCTAAAAAAGATTTTTACAGAATCCACTAAGAGATATAATATTTAATATTTAATTAAATAATTATTAAAAAATATAATTATTAAAAAAGATTATATAAATAATATTATATAGATTTGTTTTTAAATTTAATTTATAATATAAATAATTCAGCTTTTTTAAATAAAAAATAAAAATATAATAAATTATTTAAACTAGAATAAAAAAAATAATAAAATAAAAATAATATATTTATTTTTAATAATTTAATTAGTAATAAATATATAATTGTTTAATTATTATATATTAAAATTAAAATATATAATCTAAATTAAGCTGTAATTATATATATTTATATATATTTCTTACTATAAAAATAATAATTTTATAAAAATTTAAATTTTATTAATATTATTAGAATTTTTTAATTAATTTTTTAAAATAAAAATAGAGAAGATATTAATACTTCTTTTAATTATTTTTTTTTAATTTAAAAAGCTTATTTCTGTATACCTTTAAATAATAGTTAAAATAATCAGATTAATAATTATTTAATTTAAATATATTTTAATTATACTAGAGTCTAAATAAATATAACAGGCAGGTCTTAATACTAAGAACAGTTAAGACAGTTAACCGCCTGTTTTTTAGCTATACCGCGGTCAGGTATAAAAATTCTAATTAACCTGACCTGACCTGGCCGTTAGCCACTCTAGGTTGAACAGATTAAATAGATTAAATAGATTGAGCAGGTTCAACAGATTAAGCAGGTTAAACAGGTCGAGCAGATAAGCTAAATCTAGAGAATATTACTATACTGTAATTAAAAATATATTATACTTTATATATTTTCTGTATAATAAGGATATATATATTACTAAATAACCCGCAGTTATTAATCTACCTGTTATACCTGATCTTCCTGACCGGCAGGTATAAACAGTTAAAATAATAGTTATATCTTAATCTGACTATAACTATATAGTTAAAAATTTTTTATACCTTAACCTGACCGCCAGGTTATAGCCAGCTTAAGGTTAAGGTATAATAGTCAGGTTAATCCACTCTATTTTTAATAAGGATAGGATTATATATAAATTCTTTTATTAAATGTTTATTTTTTATTACGGTATCTGAAGCCTCTGTAAAATCTGTTTAAATCTTATTCTATATAGAATAATATAATATCTGATCTGACTATTTATAGTTAGTATATACTCTATTTTATATATTTAGTAAATAATAATATAAGTAGAAAATTATTCTATCTGAATAAATATAATATCTTATACACGGGGCAGGCAGATAACTTTCCCGAGATTAAATAAAATAAATATTAATATATAAGAATCAGCAGGACTTAAGTTAATAAATTATAATCTAATTATATTAAAATTAAATATTCTAGCCAGATATAGCAGCTATCTTCTTTTATATATTATTAAAAATATATAAGTCTAATAATACTAGTATTTCTATAAAAAATATAGGATTCTGACTAGAAGAAAACTATTTATATATACAGATAAAGTATTTCTCCAGATTAATAGTACAGAGGGGACGGGGGCGGCGGGTGTAAGTATTAGAGAAGAGGCTGTATAGAATTATATATAGTTAGATATATAATTAAAAAAAGTTAGAGAAAAAGCTCAGCTATCTGATAATAATTATTTAATATATATATAAATATTATAGTAGTGATAATAATAATAATAATAGTGGTAGTATTAGTATTAGTAGTAATAGATATATTAGTAAAAATAGAAGTAAGAGATAGAGATTTCTTAGTAGATAAATAATATAATTATTACTTTAATTTTTTATATATATAGAGATCTTAATACTATAAATCCTACTGTACAGATCTAAGGTCTATCTATCTAATATAGTAGTATATACTTAGAGACCTGATAGTCTATACTCAGCTGCCTGATTTTTATTATTTTCCCGGATTATATATTTCCTTCTTATATGATAGGGTGAAGAGGGAGTCTAGAATAGTTAATACTTTAGAGAAGTATTTACAGTCTCTATCTCAGTATCCAGAGTATTAAACTTATTCTGATTATTTTATATAGTTAATTCCTTTTATATAACTAATTTCTTTTTCTTAATAATCTTTTTTTTAATATTCTTTTTTTTTAATTCTAGTTTTTTCTATCTTATCTATAGTAGAGGAAAGTATTATACAGTACTGAATAATTATATAAATCTAGTATAATTTATAACTAAATAAAAACTACTTCTTTATAAAATCCAGAATCTTTATATTATCTCTAGCTGTTAGAGAAAGAAAGACTAATTACTTCTATATAATTTCTGTTAACAGATAGAATTAATTATTAAAACTGTATATATAAGTATAACTGTAAGGGGAACCTCTGGATTTATACAATCAACAGAAGTGCCTGTAAACAAGAAGGAATTGTTAAAGAAGAAATCTTTATATTATTAAAAAGATGGTCTTTTATCTGTTAGTTTACTGCTCTTTTATATAAAAAGTAATATTAAAATAAGATATTAGCCGAGCTATTCTCTAGGACCAGAGGCTTCCTGTCTGGACCTGTAATAATATTCTTTTTCTCCCCGGTTATAAGAGTAAATTATACCGCTGTATAAAAATAGATCTTACTTAATTATCTATACTGTAGTAGTCTGGGGTTATATATATATAATAATAGAGCTGTTATTATTATTATTATCTTCTACTATAGCTCAGTTTAATTATAATAATAAATTTATTACTATTTCTTCATCTAGTACTTCCAGTACTGTATATAATCTCTTAAATTATATAATATATACAGTAATTAATTATAGAGATTATAAATATACTTAGTTTTATTTTATTTTATTCAGAAACTACTGTCTCTATTCTATATATTATACTGATATCTAAATAAGAGGCTATTTTCTTTTTATATAATAGCTCAGCTAATACTTAGAAAAAAAAAATCTGATATTTTTTTATTATAAATTTTTTATCTGTCTTAATACTTAGAATAAACTGGTTATTTAAATTCTTCTATTACTAACTTTAGACCAGTTATACAGATAGCCGGATATTTTAGAAGTACCTGTATTTTATATAAATAAAAATTATATTAATTAAGATATTTTTATTATAATCTGTCAGAAAAAACTTGATTTATTCCTAATTTATTTTTATCTCTTCCCCCCTATAATACTATCCAAGATCTTATTAATTAGATAATTATATAAGAGTCAGTTATTAGTTTATAATAGAAGTCTGCTATACTTTCCAGTTAAGAATCTCTTTTAAATCTTAATATAATATAGTTTTTTATAACTAGTAGTCTAGTACTGTAGTTTCCTCTAAAGCTAAAATATATTTAGTTATTATATAAATATAATCTATTTATTTAACTTTATATTTTTTCTACCAGTCTCAGTCTCTTCTTATATAATATTTATTTATAATATCTTTAACTAGCTATTCTTTTTAGCTGTCTACTAGAATTACAGATAATTAAATATTATCTATTATTTATAAAAAAAAAAGATTTATTACTATAAAATAAAGAAAATTTATATAAAAAATAGAATATATTCTAGAAAATATATTAAATTATATAATATATAAGTCTATTAGTTCCTGAACTATATATTTTATATTTTTCCAGTCTAATTTCCGGCTTAGATAATTTATATAAATATTCTACAGCTTCAGCTATATCTTATTATTTTTTTAATATTTAGAAGCTATACTCTATCTCTTATTTACTTATTCTTCAGCTTATTATTAAAAGTAGATAATTAAGATTTAAATCTATTCTATTACTTTAAAAATAGTTTATATAATAGTTTTATTCTACTAGATTAAATTTTTTATTAGATATTTTATAAGAAACTCTCAGTCTTTTTTAAAATTAAAAAAAAAAAAAAAAATCTATAGATTAGAAAAAAGAGGCTTATTTCTATAGTAATTATTATATAGTTATTTAGAACTAATTTAATAAAAAAAATAAGTTTTTTCTAGTTAGACTGGTTATAATAAATATAGATTTAAATATAGACTTTAAAAATACTGTTTATCTTTTCTATTTAACTATCAGTCTGTAGATAATAAATTATTAAGAATAATTTTTATATAAAAACTAGTCAGCAGATTATAGTCTATATTTTATTTATAAATTATATTTTTCTATTAGATATAATAGTTCTTAAAAATCTATATTATTTTATTAGAGTTTATATTAAAATTTAAACTGTCTTCTCTACTGTAGTAGAACCTATTATTTTAAAAATTATTTCTTTTATAAGCTTATCTATAATTACTAGTACTATTATATAATTATTTAATAAAGATAAATTAGTAATAAAATCTATAAAGATTTCTTATTATAATTAATTTAGAATTAAAAAAGATTTAAACAGGTCTTATTTCTATTTTTTTTAAGTTTTTATTCTTTTATATATATTATAATTATATATAAAGTATTATATATTCTATTCTAGATTTAACTAAAAAACTTTTTCAGTTATTAGTATTATTATTTATTTTTTACCGGAGTAGCCAGCTATAGAGAAATTATAAATTACTTAAATAATATTTATATAAAAAGATTTATTATTAAAAATCTATTTCTATTAATAAAAAAATAAAAATTTATTTTTAATATAATATTCTAATACTGATATTTTAAAATTTAAATATAAGAAAAATTATTATTTTTTTATTTTAAAATATTATATAATTTTCTAGTAGATCTTATTTTAGACTCAGATTTTTTTTTATATATTTTAATTATTATATAATTCTATTTTCTGTTTCTTTCTATAGTTTATATCTAAAAAATATTTAATAAATATAATCAGGATTACAGCTGTATAGCAGCTGTTTTCTAATTAATAAAATAATTAGATTATATAGCCAGTAATTTAAAAATTCTCTTTTAAAAATAAAAAATTTTATTTATATTAAAAGAAAGTATTAGTTTTTTTATTATTCTATCTTTTCTAATATTAAAACTGGAAGTTATATTAATTTAAAAAAAAGTATTATTATATATATCTCTCAGTAAGTTTTCTAGATTTAAAAAAATATTTAAGATTTTTATAATTAATAATAATTTTAAATTTTTTTTATATAAAATATAATTCTATATTTTATTCTTCTAAATATTATATAATAATTAGTAGCTTCTTATTATAAATCTTATAATTATATTTAGTAAATAAGTTTTTTTTTAAAAAATATATATACAGCTGTAGTATCTCTTTATTATTAAATTAAAAAAATACTTTTTTAATAATATATTTAGAAAAATCTATTTTTACTATAATTATATTAAAAAAATTAAATATTATCAGTACCGGCTCTGTAGTAAAAAAAATTTAATTTATTAAAATTTAATTAATAGTTCTATATCTAATTAAATTTTGTATTTTTTTTAATTAACTGGATAAATAATTATATAATATTAAAGAAGTTTCAGATAAACTTTTAGTAAAAATTAATAAAATTTAAAAACTTTTATATTTTTTTTATTATCTATAGAATCTTTTATTTTTAAATTATTTAAATCTTTTTAGAATTTATTACTATTTTTTTACCTGCTTATATAATATATTCTAGATATTTTATCTTTTAATATTTAAACTTATATTTTAATATATTAAAATATAAGCCTGTTTTTTATAATTTAATAAGTATTTTTTATATATACTTTTTATATTATATAATAAAACTATCAGTAAAAATAAAAATATTATTAATATAAATAAAGTAGAATTTATTAAAATATTCTTATAAAGCTTAATTAATATACTTCTAGAAAATACTTAAAATATTTATTAAATTAAAAAAAATTACTAGTTATTTATAGAGTTTATATTTTATATAAAAAACTATTATCTATTTTTATTTTTTTATAATCTAAATCTTATAAAAGACAGCTGATATATTAAGTTTAATAAATTATTTTACTTTATTAATTTATATAAAAATCTTCTAGATTAAAAAAAAAATATTTTTTTTTTTTTATAATTATATTTAAAATCTAGTAATTAATATAAAATTATAATTTTTTTTCTAATTTTTATATAAAAAAAACAGGAGCAGCTGCTGAGAAATAATTTATTTAAATAAAGTTTTTATTAAATAAATCTGTAAAAATTTTTTATAATATAACTAATTTTTTTTAAATTATATTATATAAAGATTTCTAAAAAATAAATAATTCTTATTTATTTTATTATATAAATTTAATCTTATAATCTATCTTTATTTTTTAGTAAGAAAACAGTTTCTTTATTTAATTTTATTCAAATAAATATAAGAAATCCTGATACTGTTCTAGTAGTTTTATATAAAAATTAATTTTTTTTAATATTAGAGTTTTCTAAATATTATCTATAGTAGTAGTAAAAATCTATATATTATTATTTTTTTATATAATAAATATAGATTTTTATTATAACTGCTGAAATATTTATAATATTTAGATTTAAAAAAATTTATTTTTTTTTATTTTATATTCTAGCTTCTGTTATATAAAGATATAACTTTTCTTACTTTAATTTAAAATAAATATTATTATAGTAGAGCTAGAAAAGTTCTAGAATTAGATTATAATCTAAATAATTTTTAAAAATATAAAAAAATATCTGTTCTTCTGAATATATTTTTATATTAAATTTTATTTATATAATATAAATAATCTGTACTTCTTTTCTAATTATTTCTCTTACCAGCTTTAGTAGTATAGATATCTTCTAGAATTAGTATTATTATATAAAATATTTACTAATTATACTATAAATTATATAGTTATTATTAATAAATATTTATATTAAAGTAGAATAATTAAGTAATAAATTAATTATAAAGAATCAGAAGTTTATATATAAATTTTTAAAATTTTATTAAAAATTAAATAAATATTTATTAGCTATCTGAGATTTTTATATATATTTTTATATAAAAATATTTAATTTTCTGATTTTACTTTAGATTTATTTATAATATTAATTTTATAATTATTATTTTTTTTAGTTCTAGTAATTATTACTATAATTATATAAGATCTAGCTACTAGAAATAGAATATAATCTTAAATAAAATATTTATTTTTTTTATAATATATATAGATATTTTTTTATTTATATATTTATAATTTATTAAAAAAAATTTATTTTACTTTTCTCTTTTTATTAATTTTTTTTATTTTTATATAAAGAGCTGCTATCTGAGTCTAGAATATTATTATTTAATTAGTAATTATTTTTTAATTTATATTATTAAGATTTTTTTTATTTTTATTTAAAAATAAAACAGAGATTATTATTATATAATTTATTTTTTTTTTAATTTAAATAAAATATTTTATATTATATTTAATTTCTAAGAGTTATTTATAGTATTTTTTATATAATTATATATAAGATACTTCTAATATTATTTTAAATAAATTTAGATTTATTACTATTTTAATTAGTATTTTTTTTTTTTTATTTTATAATATATTATCTATATTTATAAAAATCTGATTAAATTTATTTAAAAATTTATAAAAAGTTTTTTTTTTTTTTTTTTTATTATATTAATTTATATAAAAATTTTTTTTTCTAATTAAAATTAGAGTATATAAAATCCAGCTGGTTATAAAATTCAGAAAAAATTAAAAATTAATTATTTTTTTATTATATAATAATCTAGAAAAAAAATATTAACTAATTTTTTTTTTAAATCTACTATAAATATACAGGACTTTTATATCTTTAGAAGAAAAAATATTTTTTTTAATTAAAAATTTTATTTAAAAATTAATAAAAAAAAAATAATATTTATATAAATCTTCTTTATTAAATAAAATAAAGTCTGGATATTATAAATAATAGACTGGAGTTAGTAATACTGCAGCAGAAACTGGTTAGATTATATAAAATTTATAAAATTAAGTTTATAAATCTATTATCTAGTTTACTAATTTTTATATATATTTATAATTTTTTATTTTAATTATTATTTTTTTTTCTGAGAATATCTCTGTAAGAGTTTAGTAGAAAAAATAATTTTTAATATAAAAAAAATCTTTAGATTTATATAATTAACAGAAGTACCTGTAAATAAGAAAAAAGTATTAAAAAAGGAATCTTTATATTATTAAGAAGGTAGTCTTTTATCTGTTAGTTCACTGCTCTTTTGTACGAGGAGCGATGTCAAAGCGAGGCGTTAGCCGAGCCATTCCCTAGGGCCAGGGGCTTCCTGCCTGGACCCGTAACAATAACCAGTTATTAAGAAAAGCAGTCTATCTCAGAGGAAGTTATTAAGATTATAAAATATATAATTATTAATATAAGTCTGTACCTATTCTATAAAATAATAAAATCAGTATTATATAAATAGTAAAAATAGAAAGTTAAATCTAGTAAAGTATATATAATAACTAGAATATTATTCTCAGATTCTTCTTTCTGTATATTATACAGATAGAAATAAATAATAATCTTGATACTGGCTGGTTTTTTTAAAGTCTTCTTATATAGGAGGGTATTATAACAGATAGAGTGGATTAACCTGACCTGACCTGGCCGTTAGCTACTCTACTAACAGATATTTTCTCCTCTAAATACTACTGTACAAGGACTAATACCAGTTAATAAGATGGTCTGTATATACAAGCCAGATTATACAGATTATAAAGATTATAGTTTAGATAATATAGTAAGATTAATATAAGTAGCCTGTCTAGATAAAGAATTAATTATCTGATAGTTTAGATACTGCTGATAATAAGTAGAATAAGATTAGCCAGTAGCAGAATAATAATTAGTCCAGAAAAGAACTATTTTATATAAAAAATATCTTATATAATTAATATCTTATATAAAAGATATTAATTTTTTATTCTATACAGGAAAGAGCAGGATTTTAAAACTTTAAATAAATAGTAAAGTAGAAAGAATAGTAAATAAAAAATATACAGATATCTTATACAGCTATTATAGATAGCTAGTAGCTACTTTAATCTCTATTATTTATTCTAATTAAAGACTCTAATTAGTACCTCGGATAGTATTAAGCCAGGTTTAATATATAATCTTATATATATTATTACCTGCTCTTATAAACTAAGATAGATTATATAAAAGGAGACTTCTGCTTTATCCGGATATACTGATAATAATTTTTTAGAATTAAAGTCTAATTCTAGTAGATGTAAGGGGAACCTCTGGATTTGTACAATCGACAGAAGTGCCTATAAACAAGAAGGAATCGTTGAAGAAGGAATCTTTATATTATTAGGAAGGTGGCCTTTTATCTGTTAGTTCACCGCTCTTTTGTACAAGGATTAAAGTCGGAGCGAGGTGTTAACCGAGCTATTCCTTTAAAGCCAGGAGCTTCCCGCCTGGACCTGTAATAATACCCCCTGTTCCCCCCCCGGCGGTAGGAGTGAATCATACCGTCGTACGGATGGCCGGATACTTCGGAGGTGCTTGTGCTTCGTGCGAATAGAAGTCACACCGGTTAAGATATTCCTATCGCGGTCTATCAGAGGAGATATGATTTATTTCTAACTTACTCTTATCTCTCCCCCCTTATAATACCATCCAGGATTTTATTGATTAGATAATTATATAAGAGTCAGTTATTAATTTAGGATAGAAGTTTGCTATACTGTCCAGTTAAGAATCTCTTTTAAATTTTAATATAATATAGTTTTTTATAACTAGTAATCTAGTACTATAGTTTCCTCTAAAGCTGAAGTATATTCAGTTATTATATAAGTATAACCTGTTTATTTAACTTTATATTTTCTCTGCCAGCCTCAGTTTTTTTTTATATAATATTTATTTATAATATTTTTAACTAGCTACTCTTCTTAGCCGTTTACTAGAATTACAGATAATTAAGTATTATCTATTACTTATAAAAAAAAAAGATCTGTTACTATAAAATAAAGAAGATTTATATAAAAAACAGAATATATTCTAGAAAATATATTAAATTATATAATATATAAGTCTATTAGTTTCTGAACTGTATATTTTATATTTTTCCAGTCTAGCTTCCGGCTTAGACGGCTTATATAGATATTCTGCAGCTTCAGTTATATCTTATTATCTTTTTAATATTCAGAAACTGTATTCTATTTTTTATTTATTTATTTTTTAGTTTATTATTAGAAATAGATAATTAAGATTTAAGCTTACTCTATTACTTCAGAAATAGTTTATATAATAGTTTTATTCTATTAAATTAAATTTTTTATTAAATATTCTATAAGAGACTCTCAGTCTTTTTTAAAATTAAAAAAAAAGAGATAAAATCTATAGATCAGGAAAAAAAGATTTATTCTTATAATAATTATTATATAATTATTTAAAGCTAATTTAGTAAGAGAAAAAAGTTTCTTCTAATTTAACTGGTTATAATAGATATAGGCTTAAATATAAACTTTAAAAGTATTATTTACTCTTTCTATTTAACTGTTAGTCTGTAGATAGTAGACTGTTAAGAGTAATTTTTATATAAAGACCAGTCAGCAGACTATAATCTATACTTTACTTATAAATTATATTCTTCTATTAGATATAATAGTTCTTAGAAATCTATATTATTTTACTAGAATTTATACTAGAGCCTAAGCTATCTTCTCTGCTATAATAAAATTTTGTTACGGGTCCAGGCGGGAAGCTCCTGGCCCTAAAGGAATGGCTCGGCTAACGCCTCGCTCCGACTTTGTTCCTCGTACAAAAGAGCGGTGAACTAACAGATAAAAGGCCACCTCCCTAATAATATAAAGATTTCTTCTTCAATAATTCCTTCTTATTTATAGGCACTTCTGTCGATTGTATAAATCCAGAGGTTCCCCTTATATTAGGAATCATTCCTTCTACTAAACTCTTGCAGAGGTGTCCTCGGAGAGAAAAGCAACAACCAAGATAAACAACCACGAGCATATACAAGAACTGGCAAACCAGATAATAGATCTACAAACTCAACTCTACGAGCTTCGTACGATCCAACCAGTTCCTGCTGCAGTACTACTAACCCCAGCCCACCGCTTGCGACACCCGGACTCTACTCCGTTCAATAGAGAAGACCTATATAAATACTGCTCTTTTTTTATCAATCTTCGTACAAAGTTCCTGATTAAGGGAAACATCTTCCCTTCTGAAAATATAAAAGTCTTGTACGCTTACAGCAGACTTGAAGAGAAAGCTAGCTAATATCTTCTTTTCTGGATTACTGTACGATAAGAAAATAACCAGTCTCTAACTCTCCCTAAGTTTTACAACCAACTGGACCTCGTATATTCTAATCCCGACCGCGAAAGAAAAGCTCTTATACGAGTTAATATAATAAAATAAGGAAAGAGAACCCTCCGCGAATTCTTAAATAAATTTAATCAGGCTCTTATAGATGCGGGAGGTATACTATAAAGTAATAAATAAAAGAAAGTATTAGTTAAAATAATAATAAACTTAAACTTACTTGAAGTAATAATAGAAGTATCTTGTATCTAATTATATAAGAGATACTGCGAACAACTCCTGGAGATTAAGTATAATATAAAATATCTGACTTGAATTAAGAGAAAAATAAACTATATAATAACAGTCCCTGCTCTGTCCCTGAGTAAGAATAAAAGAAATCCTGATAATATAGATTAGGAAGCAACTACTAGCCAGGTAGCAGTACTCCAGGCTCAGATAACAGTCTTTTATATAAAAATAAAAAAAATTAGTAAAAAAAGAAGAGTAAAATAAATCTTTTCTGATAAATTACAGATATATAGACAGAAGAGTACTTATATTTAATACAGTAAGAACAGGTACTTTATCCGGAATTATACCCTACTTCCAGCAGCTAGACCTTATATAATTACAGCAGTAACTACTGGAACTGAAGAAAAGAATAGCTATAAAAACTATACTATAAATAAATCTGGAACAGAGTCGGAAAATTAGATATTCTTATATAAAAGTATATATAAGAGTTCTAGATAGCTAAGAAGTATTTACTTAATCTTTAGCAGAACTTTAAAAGCTTATATATAAATTTCCGACCTTTTACAGTTAATTTATTACTTAATTATTCTACTTTAGTAAGAATACTTATTAACAGTAGTTATATAATCTACAGTATAATTAGTAAATACTTTATATAATAATACTGACTCCAGAAGATACTTATACTGCTGAAGCCGGTAAGAGAAGTAACTGGAGAAGAAGTATAGATTACTTATATTATATAAGTAAGACTTAATATAGAAATATATTCAGAAGAATAGATATTTTTCTATATTTTTAAGAATTATCTGGATTATAATCTGATTCTAGGACTCCCCTGGCTCTACTATAATAATACTTGCTTTAAGCTAAAGCGAGGAAAGTTGTATCTTCGCATGATAGGAGCTAGAATATAGAATAGAGAAAAACAGGCTCTTCTAAGTCTGAAGATTAAAGATATTTTAACAGTCATAATAGAAGCTTATATTTATTGTGCAGAAAGAAAGAATAATATACAAGTCTTTACTGCTATAATAAGTAATATTCAGAAAATCTTAATACTGAAAAAGAGGATTAATTCTTATACAAGACTACCAGAATAGTACCAGGATTTCTTATATCTGTTTAAACAGGACTAAGCAGAGAAGCTATCTTCCTACCGAGAAAAAGAAATAGATTATAAAATTAAACTTATATAATAGGATAAGTAAGAACTGTCTATTCTCTAGGAACTATTATATAATATAACTCAGAAAGAGCTAGTTATATTATAAAAAACTCTTACAGACCTGCTCGATAAGAACTTTATCTGAGTAAGCTACTTCTCAGCAGCTGCTCCTGTCCTCTTCGTACGAAAACCAGGAGGAGGGCTACAATTCTGTGTTAATTACCGGGCCCTGAATATAATTATAAAAAAGGATAGATATCCTCTTTTCTTAATCCAGGAGACTCTTATACAGATTAGTAAAATAAAATAGTTTACTAAGCTTAATATATCTGCTGCCTTTTATAAGATTTAAATTATAAAAGAATAAGAATAGATAATAGTTTTTTATATAAGATATAGACTCTATAAATAGCTGGTAACTCTGTTTAGTCTGGTAAATACTCCAAGTATCTTTCAGAAGTATATTAATTAGATATTATAAGAATATTTTGATAAATTCTGCTCTATTTATATTAATAATATTCTTATCTTTACCGACAGCTCTATTATATAATATAGAGAGTATATATAAAAAGTACTTGTTAAGCTACAAGAAGCAGGCCTATATCTTAATATATTAAAATATAAGTTTGAATATTAAGAGACAAAGTACCTGGAATATATTATATAAGCGGGTAAAGGAATAGTAATAGATCCTGAAAAGATTTAAATAATTCAGGAATAGAAGGCTTCTTAAATAGTAAAAAAAATATAAGGATTCTTAGGCTTTACTAACTTCTACCGGAAGTTTATCCAAAACTTCTCTGATATTGTATAACTACTTACTAAGTTGACTGAGAAGAACAAGATATTTAACTAGATGTAAGACTGTTAATTAAGCTTTAATAAGCTGAAATCTCTTTTTACTACGGAACCAGTACTGGTAATATTTAATCTTTCTTATATAACTGTAGTAGAAATAGACTTCTCCGAATATATTATCAGAGAAGTACTCTTTCAGTTTAATAATAAGAGGATATTACAGCCGTATATATACTTTTTAAAAAAAAACTCGCCTGCTGAATATAACTACGAGATTTATAATAAAAAACTACTAGCAGTTATATAATATTTTAAGAAATAGAGTACAGAACTATACTCTGTATAAGAAAGATTTAAAATTATTACTGACTATAAGAATCTTAAGTATTTCTTTAAATCTAGAAGATTTACAGAGAGATATATATAATAGTATTTTCTCTTAAGCTAATATAACTTCCAGTTTCGATATCGGAAAGAACAGGATAATAAAAGGGCTGATACTCTTTCTTAATATAAATAAGATCTTCTATCTTCAGAGAAGAACCCTTAAATTACTGATTATATAATCCAGTTACTTTAATAACTAGAAGACAGTTACTACACAGCTGTATCTCTGATTATAATTAGAGTATATCTAATTATATTTCTTGAGTACCCTCCAGCTACAAACTACAAAGAGAAACAGGAAATAGA
This sequence comes from Aspergillus ellipticus CBS 707.79, assembly GCA_003184645.1. Taxonomy (NCBI): domain Eukaryota; kingdom Fungi; phylum Ascomycota; class Eurotiomycetes; order Eurotiales; family Aspergillaceae; genus Aspergillus; species Aspergillus ellipticus. The sequence goes on along the minus strand of KZ825851.1, from coordinate 129,738 downwards.
ATTATATAATAATTAAGATATATAGAAAAGAGCCCGAGCCTAAAACAAGATCTACTAGAAAGCTGTCTAATACTTTAAAGTAGAAAAATAATAATTTTTCCTGTACTTAGATCTGAAAGTATTAGTATTAGAATACTATATTAAAAATAGATTTCTATTCTTCTGCTAACAGAAATAAGTTTCTAATAATAAATTTTTTTATATAAATATTATCTAAGCAGCTTATAATTCTTCTATAGCTGGCTACCCCGGCAGGAAACAGATAACAATACTAGTAACTGAGAAATTCTTCTAGCTAAACCTAGGACGGGATATATAATACTTCGTATATAACTGTAATATATATAGAAGAATAAAGACTTGGAGAAAATAGAAATAAGACCTATTAAAATCTCTTCTAATTCTAGATTAACTATAGTAAGAAGTTTCTATAGATTTTATTACTGATCTATCTTTATTAAATAATTATATAACAGTGCTAGTAATTATAGACAGACTTATAAAAGAAGTAATTCTTGAAATAATAAACTTTACTATAATAGAAGAGACAGCTTGGGCTCTAGTATAAATCCTGGTAAAATAATACAGATTTCTAAGAACTATTATATCTGACAGGAGAATATAATTTATAAATAAAATATAGACTACAGTCTGCCGACTGGTCTCTATATAAAGATTACTCTTAATAGTTTATTATTTACAGACTAATAATTAAACAGAAAGAGTAAACAGTACTTTTAAAGCCTATATTTAAGTCTATATCTATTATAACTAATTAAATTAAAAGAAACTTTTCTCTCTTACTAAATTAATTTTAAATAATTATATAATAATTATTATAGAAATAAGTCTCTTTTTTCTAATCTATAGATTTTATCTCTTTTTTTTTAATTTTAAGAAAGACTGAGAGTCTCTCGCAGAGTATCTAATAAAAAGTCTAATCTAACAGGATAAAATTATTATATAAATTATTTCTGAAGTAATAGAATAGGTCTAAATCTTAATTATCTACTTCTAATAATAAGCTGAAGAATAAATAAATAAGAGACGGAATACAGCCTCTAAGTATTAAAAAGATAATAAGATATAGCTGAAGCTGCAGAATATCTATATAAGCTGTTTAAACCGGAAATTAAACTAGAAAAATATAAAATATATAGTTCAGGAACTAATAGACTTATATACTATATAATTTAATATATCTCCCGGAATATATTCTATCTTCTATATAAATCTCCTTTATTTTACAGTAACAGATCTCTTTCTTTTATAAATAATAGATAATACTTAACTACCTGTAATCCTGGTAGACAGTTAAAAAGAGTAGCTAGTTAAAGATATTACAGATAAGTATTATATAAAAAAAGACTGAGGCTGGCAGAGAAAATATAAAGTTAAATAAATAGGTTATACTTATATAATAATTAAATATACTTCAGTTTTAGAGGAAACTACAGTACTGGATTATTAGTTATAAAAAACTGTACTATACTGAGACTTAAAAAAGATTCTTAATCAGATAGTATAGTAAACTTCTATCCTGAATTAATAACTGACCCTTATATAATTATCTAATTAACAAGATCCTGGATAGTATTATAGAGGGGGAGAGATAAGAGTAAGTCGGGAATAAATCATACCTCCTCTGGTAGACCGCGACAGGGATATCTTGACCGGTGTGACTTCTATTCGCACGAAGCACAAGCACCTCCGAAGTATCCGGCCATCCGTACGACCGGTCCGAAGTTGGCGAGAGGGGAATTCGAGCAACCAGTACGATAAGCAATTTCTCTGGTAGTAATAAGAAGGCCGTTTATATAGTTTTATCGGCTAGTTCGAACCTGTACAGTGTCAGCTCCGTATAATAAACTAGAACCTATAACTGACCTGTTCTGCTGTTACTACGGGTTTACTATAAGTATCAAGACAGACAAGAAACTTATAGTAAGGGAAATACTAAACTTTCTTCTTTTCCAAGGGTTAGCTGAGCTATTATACGAAGAGAAGGTAGCCTCCTACCTGAATATCAGTATAGTACACGGAATAGAGGCAGTGGTTTCCGAACGAAGTAAGGTGAAATCAAGCATATATATAACCTCCATAATCGATCGCCGCTCGTGCCGTACGACTTAGGAGACTATGCACAGCACTGGGGGTACCAGACGAAGAGACAGTACCAAACTCGTTGCCAGGATTGAACTGGGCCATATTTTCGCGATAATGACAATGCAACTAGTTGGGATAGGAGAAGAAGAAGAGTCCCTGAGACAAGCAACACCGAGCTGAGCTCTGTCACTACACAACACATGACCCCGGTCTACTACAGTGTGGATGACTAAGTAGGACCCATTCCCGTACGACGGTATGATTCACCCCTACCGCCGGGGGGGGGAACGGGGGGGTATTATTACGGGTCCAGGCGGGAAGCTCCTGGCCCTAAAGGAATGGCTCGGCTAACGCCTCGCTCCGACTTTGTTCCTCGTACGAAAGAGCGGTGAACCAACGGATAAAAGGCCACCTCCCTAACAATATGAAGATTCCTTCTTTAATGATTCCTTCTTGTTTATAGGCACTTCTGTCGATTGTACAAATCCAGAGGTTCCCCTTACAAATTTATTATTTTAAAAATTACTTTTTTTATAAACTTATTTATAATTACTAGTACTGTTGTATAATTATTTAATAAAAATAGATTAATAAATCTTATTATAAATAATCTTCTATTTATATATAGTATTAAGATATTATTATATAATACTGACTAATATATAAGTATTAATACTAATATAAATCCAGATAATATAATAAAAGTATATATTAATAGCTGTATAGATTTAGATATTATATAGTTTTAGCTTTATATAACTATCTATAAACTAAATATAATCAGAATCCGGAATAATATATAAATTATAATTTTACTGTATATTATTCTTCTGTTATTATATAGTTTCAGATATAATTATACAGTAGATATTATATAGCTGCTATCTAGAGATAGAAAAATCTCAGTTAGTAAAATATTTATATATAACTATTTTTTATACAGATCTTAGAATAATAAGATATTTACTATATATATAAGTAAATAAAAACTCTTATCTATAATTTTAGAATATTTTTTTATTATATATTTTAAATAGATATTTTATTATTATATTCTTCTATAATTATTACTTACTAAAATTATTTATTTATTAGATAAGGCCTTACTCTATACAGATCTATTAAAATATTTATATAGAAATTATATAATCTTTATTTTATATAATATATAAAATCTCTATATTAGAGAGATATTACTTAAAGAATAACTTTTTAATCCGGCTGTATAGAGAAGAATCAGTAGTAGCTGTATAATTATACTTACTAATCCTCTAACTGCTTAAGTAACTAGTCTTGATTATATATTTACGGACTTATATATAGTATTTGGCTTTAATAGTAGAAGTAATATTACTTATAGATTAATTCTGATAGAATAGACTGATAATTTCAGTCTTATACAGCTTAAGATTAATAAAAGAAGATATATTTAATAATAATTAGAGAAAGGATCTGTACAGCATCATGCAGTAAGTATATCATAAGATCCTAATTGGGATGCGGTATGCAAAGCGGTAAAGGCACTTCAACGCATTTGCCCGATGGCCGCTATTGCCCGCCGTACCCCCGGTATTGCCATTACCGTAATTCAGGGGTCCAATCTGCCAACGGAGCTTCCCTATGGTACACCACAGAACTGAACACAAACAAAAGTACGAGGTTGCATTCGGATCCGTCCGTTTGACACCTATGGTATGCTTGACTCCTTTTCCGATAAGCTGACTTGAGCTAATATTACATTGATGAAATGCCATAGTTGACCAGTAAACACATGCGCAGAAGCAGTAACAGCCATCACTCGAAATAACTGCGACGCTCATCCTGGCTGGGCGAGCAACAGGAGGATGGCACACGTCCAAAATCAGCAAAGTTCCCAGTCTTCTTCGCGCCATCTCTGGAGACGTAGGAGTAGAGGTTGAGGATGATGTCGCCCAGGAGTAATGCCGTGCGCTCCTCCTTAGAACTGCGGCAATTTCCAGCAATCCCTGCAATCTGCTGTCGGAGGTGATCTTCTCCTCGGCCGTCTCTATGGAACCAGGCGTCCGCATCTTCCAACCTCTGCTGAATATGACCCTTTGGTCTAGTGAGACCTGGAGGAGTTCTCAGGACTTTCTCAGTGTGTGCCGCGGAATCATGGTCACGGTTGGATGCAGTGCTCGCGCTGGCAACTTTGGTCTCTGGCTGCTGAGACTTGCATGCAGGCTGGGCCTTGGCTTCCATGACTGGGCCTTGGTGATGCATGGGTACCTTGTCTGGCTTAGGGCTTTTGATCTCTTGTGCCACGCTTTTGAGCAGTGCGGTCACCTCTTCTTTGAACTTTCGTCTTTTCTCTTCCTTTTCTAGGTCTTGAACCGGCATGCGCTCCAAGTGTTGTTCGCCATGTGGCTTAGGCCCCGAAAGTTGCAGACCCGATGTTATCCGAGTTTCAGGGCGTTTGAGGCGGGAACGAACTCGCAGGGACTCATATGGTGACTGGTTATAGGCTCGATCGAAGCTGGCTCCGTAGAGATGCAAGGAAGTATCCTCAGTGACCGACCCATGGAGGGGAGTGTTATATGAATAAGACGAGTTATAGCTTCTGGAGTAGCTCAGAGGGTTCTGTTTGAACTGGCTCTCATCAGTGCTTCCCCATCCCTGTGAATCCAACCGAGAGGGCGTGAAAGGTTCTGTGTCCACGTTCAAATGGCTGCCCCCGGTGCTGGAGTGATGTAACGCGGACAGACGCGACAAAGCCTTTTGTTGTCTCGTAGAGTGGGGCGCTCGAGTGTCACTGCCAGATGAAACCTCTGAGAGGAGCTTCCGGCTTCTCCCACCCCTCTTGGATCCAGCTTTGGTGCATAGCTGGAACAGGGGAATGGGCTGGGATGACGCAAGGTCCTCAAAGTTGCTCAGCTCATGCTCCTCTTCCTGGAAGGCTCTTGCGAGGGCCAGACGATGGGACGCCGACATCATGGTAGTGATGCCGTTATTTGATCGATGAGCTTGGGGGTACTGGTAAGAAAACATCAAATGGCCCAAAGGGACTGACGGGTATGGGAGGATTCGGAGAGAAAAGAGGGAGAGAAGTAAACAAGACAGGCAGAAAATGGCAGGAGCCTGGACATTCACTTCACTTATAGAACGCGCTTTCCTGTCTGGGCTATGCCTCCATCACTTTGGCTTGTCGGGGCTGTCACGTCTCCGGTGTTACCCCCAGAATACAGTCCAGAGAAGATCCAGCGGGACAGTGAATCAATTCGTTTTACTGCAGCAGATGGACTCTCTGGTGCTGGTACAAGGTTTCATCGCTGTTTGTGGGCACTCAACCCCAAGACTGGAATGCGAGTGAGGTGTAAAGTATAGTAAGGCTCCCACACTACACCAGCCTAAATTAGAGCCTAATTAATTTCTGCATACCATAACACAAGGAGCAATCAGCATATAACTATATCCAAGAAACCATCCACTGAAGAGGTTTGTCGATACCTTGCACCCATGCTTTTTACCACTGGTTCCGCTGTGCACCTCCAGGGCGAAGGTTACCCATATTGGTGCCCATTTTGCCCGAGTCCAACTGGCTTCCAGAGCCATACTCATAGGACTCCTCGGTGTCCTGCCCACTGGCTCGACGGGTATTATAGCTGCTGCCTCCCTCCGCATCGCCGAGTCTCTGCCTCCCTCCGCTGTCCATCTCCGACGAATATGCTCCAGCTCTGGAGCCATAATCACCCGCGCCTGTTTGATAGCCGCCAGTGTTGCCCGAACTATAGCCTGCGGAACCCGACTGCTGTCCATAGCCAGTCTCGCGTGATCCATATCCTCCAGCACCGGTTCCAGATCCATAATCACCAGCGCCAGATTGATAGCCACCGGTATTGCCCGATTTATATCCTCCTGATCCCGAATGCCGACCATACTCACCAGCATCCGTTCCGGATCCATAATCCCCAGTGCCGGTCTGATAGCCGCCAGTATTGCCTGACTTATATTGCTCCGTTCCCGAATGCTGACCATATCCCCCAGCACCGGTTCCAGATCCATAATCACCAGCGCCAGATTGATAGCCACCGGTATTACCCGATTTATATCCTCCTGATCCCGAATGCTGACCATATTCACCAGCACCCGTTCGGGAACCATAATCGCCAGCACCGGCCTGGTATCCACCAGTATTGCCCGAACTATATCCTCCCGAGCCGGAATGCTGTCCATAGCCGGCTTCGTTCGATCCATATTCTCCCCTACCTACATTCGCTCCATAGCTACCGGTCTTGAAACCATATTCACCACCGCTATGCTTGGAACCGTATTCACCAGTTCCTGATCCGTATGTGTCGGTCCTGGATTCGTAATCATCGGGGCGGTAGGTGTTCGACTCAGGCCCAGCTCCCTGATTGCCAGAGTTATAATTTTCGGGGCTAGGCTTCGACGCACGTCTTCCCTTGTCTGAGCTCTGGTCAGCGCTAGTCCATTCTTAAGAACCAAAAAAAAAGAGTGCTAATACTGTAGGAGTCGTCATTGTGATGGCCAGTTATGACATCCTTGACCTTGTGCATGAGATTCGACATGTTGGAAACTCGGCAAGTATGATGCGATTAATATTGAATGCTTGTTTCTCTTAAGATATGATCACATGGACGTCGTTACAAACAAGCACATTGTGTTAGACTACACTGTATTTATATACGATCACCTCTCGGCTGATCCGGAAAATGATCGACTTGGTCACTGCTACTGACCAAGCCAGTGACCAAGCAAATCGTCCCAATGCCATCACGCAAGGCAGACGGTGGAACTTCCGTCAGAGAAATGACGTTCGGATCCAACATCCGGGCGATGGCGTGCAAGGATGGAGAATGAGAGGATGGGGATGGGGATGTCGTTCACGTCATTCTACCAAAACAGCGAATCCAGGCCCTCGAGTTGGCGGCTTAAGCTCAGCCCGCACCAGCCACGGAACCCTGGATGGCGCGCCACAGAGCAACCCCGCTTGTATTCCTAGGGTTCCACCAGAGCACCACCACTCAGCAAAGGACCAAAAGTTGGCGAAACCCTCGATCGCCGGATCTCGTGTACCCAGTGCAAGGGAGCCATGGAATCCCACACTCAATCTTGGTCGCTTGTGTGTTAGCGTGGATGGATTCGAGACAGATATTAAATTAATTCTATGAATGGGTTCTGCTATCAAGGGCTAACTAGCTAGGATCACGTAAGCACTGAAATGGCCCCGAGGTAGGTGTCAGCATGGGAGGGGGCTGCTAAGTGGGGAATTGGATAGCCCATATTCATGGGCGGCAAGAACACACATCTTCACCCAAAACGCTCCTGCATTGTCGATCGGAAGGGCCATCAAAACCGAGGTCGACATGGACCATCATTGCCCTGGGCTAGGGTATATGTGGGGACTTATGACGGGAAGACAGCTTGATCTGCGGGGGGGGGAACAGTGGGTAACGTGGTGTGTAATGGTTGTACGCAGGATGGGGGGATGCATTCAGCAAGGGTGTTGGGGTTGGTGACACTTGACGAGGTATAATAATGCACTTACTACTTCGATAGGTAAGTCTCTTGCGCCTGAGAGGAACGCAACGTTCCCAAGGACTGTCTACCTACTTACTTACGGAGTAGTACTCCGTAGCAGTACACAGTACGGATGAAGTACAGTAGGCGGAGAGTGCATGGAGGGTGCAGTGACGTAGGCAGGCAGGCAGGCAGGATCAATACCGACCGTACGGCGGCTGCCTGAGCCCCTTCGCGAAAGCAAAACAGCAATCTGGCCCCGCCATGGGGGGACCGCCTCAGGCAGGGCCCGTGACCCCCGAGGCGGTGCTTGCATGTCGGGCGACTCGCTCGCTGAGTCGCTGTGGCCGACGGACTGACGGACTGGCGGACTGACGGCGTGAGCTGATCATTCTTTCGCTGCCTTCTCCATCTCATCCCATCCCATCCATCCCCATCCCCTTCTGCCTCTCCTCCCTCCCTATCCTCGTCCATGTCCCTCCTGCTCCCTTCCCCCCCTCATCCGTGTCTGGGTGGCTTCTAGTCCTTCTGGCTTGGCTTTCCTTCCTTTCCTTTGTCATTTCGCTTCCTGGTTGCTTCTCCCTGCCCTCTCGATGAGTGCCCGTCCTGTTGCGCTGCCACGACCGTCTGATTGGTCCTAAGACTATCGTCTGCAAGAAACCGATTACCTCCACCACCACCGACTGAACCGACTTCCCTCCTCTCTCTATCTCTCTCTCCCTCCCTCCCTCTCCTTTTCACCCAGTCGAACAGCCTCTGGTTTCTCACACTGCAGTTGTCTCGCAATTATGCGACCACCACGCTTGATTCTAGTTGTTTTCTGCCTTATCTTCCTCCCCATCTTACTCACGCTCTTTTCCGCCTTAACATCCTCTCCTCGCGTGTCCACCCCCAGTTCGCTCGCTGGCCGAGCCACTGGTCTGCACGCCCTCTTCTCCTTCAACATCCCCTCGTCGCTGTTCCCGCCCTCCGCCATAATCAGTCTGACCGATGACAACTCGACCTTCTTCCTGGCCAGACCTGCAGCGTTTGGCCCTCTGCTACCGGACAAGGGTCTTAGCGCCCAGTTGTGGATAGGCAGCGGCTTTGGAGAGCGAACAGCGGCCGGGGCTGAAGGAGAATTGGGATGCTCAGACATTCCAGGTTGGGGAGAGGGCGATGGTCTAAAGCCGCCCGCGGGCCCGGACAGCACAACGGGGAAGTCGGGGTCGGGTCCCTCGAATGAACCAGCCGTCTCACAGAACCATCGCCATGCAAACCCCCAATCCGATGTCGATTCTCAGCATGACGCCAGCAATAAAGCGACTTCCCCGTTGACTAATGACGGTACGGATGATCATCTCCACCACCCCCTCCCAGAGTCGGAGGTATCAGACTCCAATGTCGTTGAAAAGCATGGTGAACGTTCTCAGAACCGGCAAGCCGCCCATGCGGACATTCAGTCCATACAAGAGAGCGCCGAGATCGATGGCAAAGTTGTCTTACTGAGTAGGGGCGGCTGTGGCTTCCTGGAGAAGGTCAAGTGGGTCCAGCGGCGTGGTGGAAGTGCATTGATTGTCGGAGACGACACCCGCGGAGGAAGTCTTGTCACCATGTATGCGCGGGGTGACACTTCCAATGTCACAATACCCGCCCTGTTCACTTCCCATACAACGGCTCACCTGCTATCCTCCTTGGTGCCCCCTCAAACCTGGGAGGATTCCGGGGCCGATGATGGATCTGGCTCCCATGCCAAACTCATCAGCCCTGGCAGCTCTGGAAAGCAACGCGTAACTACTATTACTACAGCAGCCACATCTGTCACTCCATCTCCCACGTCAACTCACAAGGCAGTGACCCACGAGAGCTCGGTTCCGAAACCAAAGTCCGGATTATTCCACAGCCTCATGTCCTTGTTCGGCTTCAGCGGCCCTGGTGGGAGGCCATGGTCTCCGCCGGAGGATAGTCATCGTCCTCCCAGTAGCGGGAATATCAACTGGATTTTGTTGGATCGCTGGGATGAGCAGGAGCCGTCCCAGGATGAAGTTGATCGTGGTCACACCCGGACGAGAGCCGACGGGGCTACTGAGAATCGCAAAAAGTCTGGGTCTGCATCAAGCAATACCGATGGAGATGGGTTCGTTATTGGGGTCCAGGACTGGCGAGATCCGGACCTAGTAGTCCCGAAGGGCAGCGCCCTTCCGTCACCCACCAATCGCGCTGATGCGGACAGTACCAGAGTGCAAACCACTGATAAAGGGTCACGACCCACGTCGGCTACACTTAAAGGTGGCAGCATTACCCCAGGAAGTGGAGAGTACCGCACCGTTGAGAAGTCCAGCATCGATAAGGAATCAAACATGGCAGACTCGGGCCACAAAACTTCAAATGATCGGGTTGAAAAGGGATCTTCTTCTCCGAAAAATGGCTGGTTTACCAAGCATTTCCTGTGGGCCTCGGATGATGAACCCATCGCAAGCCAAAGTTCCAGCACCCCTGTTGCCGAAGATCAGAAATCACACGACGCAACTTCTCAGAGCGGCCAGGGCATTGATACCGAAGAGCATGACGGTTTATGGGTCACCTTGACGCCAACGAGCATGTCTACGAGCCCTTTCTTTGATACCCTTCTTGTTCTTGTTGTCAGTCCGTTGCTCACGTTGACTGTTGTATATGTTCTTCTATTGCTCCGGTCCCGGATTCGGCGGAGACGGTGGCGAGCCCCAAAGTCGCTCGTTGAACGTCTACCAGTAAGAACATATCATACTATCACCACGTCCTCTTCTGGGTCGAGCTCTCCGAGATCCATTAGCCCTGGCCCGGTGTCGCCCACCTCTCCGTTGTTGGGTGCTAGAAGTCGCCCGGGACGTTCTCGATTGCCATCCCGGTCCCAACAGGATTCAAAGGCCACGGACTCGAAGAGTCCATCAAGGATGCCGTTGTCGAAGAAGGAGAAGTCTGGATCGACCCTGTGGCGGCGCAAATACACTGGACGGCAAGTTGAGTGCGTTGTGTGTCTGGAGGAATACGTTGATGGACAGAGTAGGGTAATGAGTCTACCTTGTGGGCATGAGTTTCATGCAGAGTGCATGTAAGTGATCGCAGCTGTCGGCGCTTTTCCGGCAAGCAACTAACTGTTTTTACAGCACCCCTTGGTTGACAACACGCCGGCGAACTTGCCCAATTTGCAAAGGAGATGTTGTCCGGTCAATGCCTCAAAACAAAACTACCGATCCGACGGATCCGTTGATTGAGGGATCATATCGCGACGAGTCCGACTCTCAACATAGTGCATCGTCAGCGCCGGTGCCGATCACCGGTGTGAGCGAGGATGAGACGTCAGACCTCGAGCGTCATGCGGGCATCGATGCCGGCCTTCTTGAAGGGCAGGCATCCTCAGCGCCTCCAGGTTGGAGGAACTTTGCAGCGCTGAGTTATTCTGCTCTTAGTGGCGATACAATCTGGCATCAATCTCAAACAGAAGGGAGCAGGTGATAAGCTGCGTTCTCTTGCTTCGTTTCTATCCACTTCCCTCGCCCCCCTCCCTTGGATGTATGTCTTACTGGGCGAGGGGTTATCTGCTTTTTTCCCAGCGTTTCTTATCATTCTGTGATCCGAGCAGCATTAGCGATGTTTTGACATTGTGCACCTTGAGTCGGTTGGCGTTTGATGGTTATTCATGGCAGGCAAATAGCGGCCATTGGGCACGAACAATATCCAATCTCCAAGCCCATGTACCCGCATCGCTCGCCCTCACCCGCATCTAATCCCTGGCTGAACTGCCTCCATCTTTGTCCCAGGGATCCTCCACCCACCCGCCCTAGGCATTGCTCTATGAATTGGTTGCTAAAATGCCCACTTCCTGGATGTTGTTCCCCTTGCTACATAATTTCTCAAGACACTGGCCTGTGGACCTTCACGAAGCCTCCCTCCAACTACAATTTTGGGTGTTCCCTAGACTCCTACAAGAAAAATCATGTCCCTAGTCATTACTCAGGATGGACTGGATAATTCAAATATTCTATCAAACTCGCACCGGTTGAAGAAGTCATGCAAATACACCATCCGACTTAGATGCTATGCGCGTACCCAACCCCTCCAAAGTGTAGGTAGGTCCAAGGTCTAAGTAAATCCCTACTCGCCTAACCCCCAACTAAACAAACCAATACCTCAACACCACTACACGATATAGAACAGTATCTCCCACCACATAAAATCCAAAATCCAAAACGCATACATACAAACCCCTCCAAACACCCCTCAAACACCAAATGACGTAGCCCTTCAAATCTCCATTCATTCTATTATTAGTTAGTTAGCTAGCTGCATGACATAACCACACACTACTCACACAGTAGATACACCTAAGTCTTAAACCCTCCCTATTTTCAAGTTGTATTAAAAACTGCACTGATGTCTTAGATTTTTAGCTCTCACTCGCTGTGGGAATGTGATGTGGGCTCTGGCGTGCTTACTATTACTTATTATTAAGTAAGACAACCGTTAGTACGGAGTACTTATGGGGCATCGCTCTATAGCATTAACAGTATCTAGTTCTTAATTTTTGGTGTGTTTCTTAGACTTACTTGCGGAGTTAGTTCACTGGGTCGACCGGCTTACCTAGTAGGTTTAGCGCGGGCGGTGTTTAGGGGACGCTAGTACGTATTCATCATCCCTTTACTGTGTACGGAGTACCTTACCAGGTGGTGATGGGGTATTCAGTTACGGAATAATATACCTACGTATGGATACTGTTTTTGTGTTGCTTGGGGTGGGGTGGGGTGTAGTGTGCCTTGTAAGGTTGGCTGTTGTATAGGATAGATGTGGTTGGGAGAAAGAAGTTGTCTCTCTTCTTTTGTCAAGGCATAATTGTACCTACGAAGTGGTGTTGTGGGCTGTTTGTTACTCGCCTTGGGCTGGAGTACCGGAAGTAGACTTCCGAGGGGTCGGTCAGTCAATCGGTCAGTCAGTCAGTCAGTCAGTCAGTCAGTCAGTCAGTCAGTCAGTCAGTCAGTCAGTCAGTCAGTCAGTCAGTCAGTCGGTTGGTGAAGAGGCAGATTAAGTACTACGTACTTAGCCTAATGTGCGTCGTTCGCAGTCTTGAGAGAATGAATGATTGTCGTCTGGTTTGAGAGTTACAGTTGTACCACCATGCCAAGTCTACGATAATTGCCAAAATCAACAACCCATGGATCAAACACGGGGTATAGACCGATTGATTGATTGATTAGAAAACCTTAGTCTGCCTGTACAACCTTATGTCCATCCATATACAAGCAACACTTTCAAAGGAGGAAGCAATGAAGAGAAGCCACACAGCGCCAACTTGCTAGCCCACCTACGCCAGAAAGTGATGCTTCATGATTGCCATTAAAAGGATTAAAAGAGAAAAGAAAAAAAGGTCGGAAAAAAAGGTCGGAAAAAAAAGACTGAACCGGAAAGAAGTCATGCCCCCAGGCGCCGGATGTGCTGGGGTAGTTAGTATAGCTGGCTGGGAGGGCCGCGGGATCAAGGCGGCCGAGAATATGGAGGAGGCGTGAATTAGCAATTCACGAGATTGATATGATTGTCGTTGAGAGCGGAACATGCCAGCAGAGTGCGATGGGGGTGGAAAGCAGTGCTAGCAATCGGAGAGGATCGGTTGTGGTGCAGGAAGCTCGAGTACGGCTCGAAGGTCGACAGATAAGTACCATCAACGTTGTAGGTCCGGACTTCGTGTCGGTTCGTACCGCTGTTCAAAGTCAATTAGTCTGAAGTTGAATTAAATCCGAGGGCAAGGCCACATACACCATGAATACAGGGGCATGTTCATGCACACTCAATGTGCGAAGCGTGTCCCTGGTGGCAGCGAATGTCGAGATTGGAATGTCCATTCGTAGATCCCAGAGGCGAATCTCGCCGTTTCGGCTACCAGATACCAGCTCTCTCAGCCCACCTCGCTGCATGTGAACGTTGGTGATCCACTGCTTGTGCTCACGCCAGACCTTGACCATGGACGTCGTAGGCTTGAGGCGTTGGTCAAACACTCTAACAGCGCCATCTCCAAACCCTGCCACAAATATGTTGCCCGCAACTTGATCTGACGTCAAAGAAGTAATGCAAGAGCCGGAACGTGCAGGTATATCCTAAAGGCTCATTAGAGTTACCCTGATGCTTCGGATATAGAAACTTACATTGGTGCAGACTTCGGTGGCCGCATTCCACACTCGGATAACCTTCACGTCTCCTGCAACCAACGCTTTGCCTTGGCCTTGCTGCCAGTCAAGAACAAGACCAGCATTGCGATTACTAGGTAAAAGCTCTGGCAAGGCCCTAAAGGAGGTAACGATCTCAACGTTCTTTGTGGACTCATAGTTCCTGAACACTTTCAAGACTCCGTCAGAGGATCCCGTCATCAAGAGGGCTTGATCATCCTCGTTAATATAGCGGACTTCGTTGATCTTCGAGCCAACGGGGTTTCCATTCGAAAAGCGATTAAGGCGCTTGTGGCTCTGCCAGTCCCAAATCCTACCGACTTGTTAGCATACGGTGGCCATGCACACCCAGGAGACGTACGCAATGGTATCCCTGTCATCTGCAACCGCAAGATGATCTTCGAATTGGTGAAAGCACATCTTCAAGGGTTGGCTGCTGTTCGACAGGAGAGACAGCGAGTTATCCCATCGGCTACTACCGGCTTTTCCTTTTAGGGGCTGGGTCTCCGCGATGATCTTCTCGTTGCGGCTCCGCCTCCAAAGGCGTTCGTTATAATCGGCACTACCGGGCTCATCGGGCTCATTGGGTTTCATCTGGGGTTCCCGGAAGTACTGGATACGGGTGAGAAGTTGTTCGTACTCGAGGCGATTTTGTGCGCTCATCAAATCAAGGAGTTCTGGGATTACCTCTGTGGACCAATCTAGGAATCTGCTCATCAATGGGATCGTCGGGGCGACAGTTGGGGCTTTGGGTTCAAACCCTCGCGAGGTAGGGGTTGGGGCCTGGTGATATGCCGTTGCGGGAGCAACTTGATCATTGACCTCCGGGGGTCGTGTCCATTCCGGCGGGGCTCGTCCTCTCGGCGTAATGGGCATGCGAGTTTTCGGGGCCGTTGAGGGTTGCGACTGCGTCTCTCCTGGGGATGAATTGCCAAAGGCTAGGTTTTTGAGCGAAGCTGCGACACTAGCCGTTCGCTTGAGACTCAGCGAAAGGTAACCTTCCTGTTTGGGGGGTGCGACGGATGGGGGCGTCGGCGGTGGAGCGTTCTTCTTGGATTCTAGCCTTTCGCGGGCCTGGAACTTCTGAGCTGCACGATTTGAGAGCTCCAAGATCTCATCCCGGATTCTGTTAGTGACTGCAGCCATGGGAGACTGCAGGAGACAAAAGTGAATGTTGTCAACCACAATGCCCGCATCTTGAGCAATATCAGGATGGGGGTCAACGGAAAGGATTAGTAGTTGTTTCCAAATGGTGCCAAATGTCGTATTCCGAGACAATGGCTGCGTTTTGTAGTTTGGATCCGTGGAGCCATTGGTTGTTGGCACGTCCTCGAGGAAAAGGCCTCCAGTACCATCTTGTTCCAGTTTATTAAGAAGATTCTGTTTTTCGTCCTGGAATTCTTCATATGCAGCAACCAAAAACTTGTTCTGGTAGCGCCTAACAAACTTTGAGAAAAAGACGAGTAGCTCTTTCCTGACCAGGACACTGCCATCTGCCGCCATAGGCAGTACCGCCATCGCCAGTGTTTCTTCAATCTGCGCCACCTGATCTGTCAAATCGGGAATACCTAAGAACGTAGTGACAGCGTGTAGCATCGCGGCCCGCACCTCTGGGACCGGGTCGAAATTCAGCTCACAGAGCCTTGCAGGGGCAGCGCACCGGATTCCCATCCATTTTGCTTCCGGGAAGTCGGACCAAAGCATGCTGATGCAGAGACATGACCATTGCCGCAGTAAGGGGTTCTCGACATCCATTAGATGCTTCAAACAGGAGTCAAAAAGCTCCCCGGAGAGGCACACGTTCTGGCCTTGCGGGTAATTTTTGCAGAAGATCGAAACGATAAAGGCACACATGGCCCGGTGTTCACTGGCATTGCCCACAGGAATCGGTGACGAAGGGTTGAGGATGGAAATAAAGTAATGGATTCCGTTGTCTTTCAACAAATCATTCTGAACTGTATGATCGACTGCCATGATTCTTGCCCAGATGAAAACCATCACAGGCTTCAGTTCCTGGGCAGCGGACTGCAAAAGTTTCACGACATACGGGAAGATGCCAATGCTCAGAGCGAGATGAACAGCCCAAGGTCCCAGATCAAGAAACTTGCTGAGCAATATCAGCGCCCTTAGCCTGTGCGCCTGACTGAGAAGAACCTGCAAGACGATTGGAAGTTGATCCGGAGGGTTTTTCTCTGTCGGGCCAGATGACAGATAGACCTCGAAAGCGGTAAGCTGCTCCGCAAAGAAAGTCGAATGCTGGTATTCATATTGTCTACGGCCCTCTTCGTGGTCAATAAGAGCCGGTAGCTGCGACAAGACCATCTCAACGGCCAAATCCCAGCTCTTCCACAATGGATGGTGATGGGTTTCGGGAAGCTCGGGCGAGGAAATCGGATGGCATTTGTAAGTTCGCATAATACGCTCTCCAAGCAGGAAATTCCGGAACAGAGCGGCCACCATAAGGTCCTGACGGAAAAGCTTCTTGAACAGGGCCCGCGGTAGGGTATTCCAAGCGATTGTATCCGTGATCGCGGTGAAGATCCAGTTCAGCTCGCCCAGGGGGCTTCTTCGGTCCTGTAGGCGGCCAGGAACTCTGAACTCGTCAATGGAAATGTTCGTCTGGAGAGGGTTCTGTAGAATGAAAAACCGCAGGGCAATCTCAATGGGCGTGGTCAGGCAGCAAGTGAAAAGATCAGCCGGGAGGTCAGGGTTCGTAGGGAGCGATTCGGACTTTTGGCATGCTGCGAGGATGATGCAATCCCCGTAGTTCTGGATAATGGCGTTCGGGTCGCGCTTTTTCGCTTCAACATTCTCTTTCTCATGCTTTTCGACAAAGGTGTGGAAGTTCTGTACGATATTCCCAGCGTGTGAAACATCGAAGACGAACAGGCTAGGTCCCGCAAGCCAGGACTGCAGGTCGTACAGTGACACTGGTATGTACTGGGTGTAGTTCTTGTTGAAGACCCAGATTTCGCCCGACTGGGTAGGGAGAGGAACACCATGGCCGTTGTAATGGAATAGCACTCGCTCGTCTTTGGCGTTACGTCGCAGTGATATGCAAAACTTTTTGGTCTCATCGACAGATGGGTCAAGATATTGCTTGTACCTAGTTCTTAAGCTAAGTGTCTCATATTGCTCTTGTAGTTTTTTCCCGATTTGTTCCATGATCTTGTTGTGGCCGCCGCCCGTCGTGGACGTTGGGTCGACCCAGCATTCCAGCTTAGCTGTCGGGTTAGTCTTGACCACATCAGGCGGGTCGACGCCGATGTTCAAGCATATGGCTAACGCGGCAGAGACCGTTTTCAGGCGGTCTTTCATGCGCCAGTCTTGGCTGGGCCAGCTTCCGACCGGATCTCTTGGAACGCCGTTCGTCTCATGGCGCTTCTCAGTGAAGTACATATAGAAGTTCTAGGAAAATCAGCCCTGGCCAGGCCTACCATCGATCTTGTATGCTGTGTCTGCTTACCGAATGCAGTACTTTGAGATATTCGCTCGACGTATACTCTTCCTGCCAACCATGTCTCATTGCAATGTCTTCTTCCTCGTCCCCTGGGAAGGGCTTCTCAAACCCTACTCTGGGCCCATAGTCGCTTTTGGCCCTCTTCAAGGCCGCTGTTGGTCTGGCGGTCTCCGACGCCCGGTCCGACGCTAGCCGACTGGTGGTTTCGATGATCGCTGGGTTCTCGCTAGCGGAGGAACTCGTCGGTCTATCCGGTGTGATTACTGGGGGCTGCTTCTGCTCCACGGTAGTAAAGGATCGGTGGTGTCCAGAAAGAGGCGCGGGGGACATGTCGCGGGGGGGGATGTGCGTTTCCAGATCGGGCCCGAAGGCGACTCGGACGGATTTGTGATGACTCCTTCGAGGTTCCGTCTGCAAGCTTGACGCCTGTGGCTGAGATTTGTGATCCATTGTGAATTTGGGTCGATCGGTCGTCCGTTATGCGTAGATGGTCATTATGTAGCGATCAGGGTGAGGAAGTAGGCCGTGGCCTGGAATCGCGATGGAGTTGGTTAGCAGGTCGATAGATGGAGATGGAAATCGACGGCGTTGCGATCCTGTTCGACTGTGGGGCATATGCGCGGATACGTAAGTCCTCACCTTGTCAATAATCATGTCACGGTGCATGCACTGAGGAACAGACCGACTCTCATACCCAATCCGGAGGGTAAGCAGTCAGCAGCCAGGAGGTGGGAGAACGGCCCCGGAGAGGTAGTTCGGCCACGGTCAGAAAACGAGAGAAAACCAGAATCCCGGCGATTCCGACTCCCAAAAAGGTTGCAACTGCCGACACGCCCTTCCAGAAGCGCGGGGGACTTGATTGATGATGTCGTTCGGCGAGGTCCATGAGCTTTGGCCGGGATCCTCTTGGCGGCCACCGCCCGGAACATCTGTCGCCCCGGCCCCGTCGCCAGCCTGGGCTCCTCCAATCAAGTGCCCGGGTTGTCCTGTATACGGAGTATGTAGGTAGGTAGGTACCTTATGTACCTGATAGTAAATGTTTAACAATACCATGATGCACCCAGAAACATGTTGACCCTTCTCTCCTGTAAGGATCGGGGCATACGGTGGCGCCAGATCCGAGCGGGCCAAAAGTACTGCGTCAATCATCAGACTGTTAACAAAGTATAGAATACACACTTCTTGGCTGCCGGTACTTTTGGAATGATTAGCATTCACCTCATATACCATTTCATCCACGAGGGAAAAGCAAACAAGTACAAAGCCAGAGTGGAAATTCTTATTTTGCCAGGTCTCTATCACTATAAGGCTAGGAAATGTCCCTTCCAAGAAATAACTGTCTTGGATGTTAACTCTCCATACTCTCTCTGTCTGACTTTATACTACACACTGAAATGTATCTCTCTAGGCAATCAAGTCACTACTAACTGCTAGTAGGGAAAGACAGGGGATCTGGATATACAGAATGAAACCGGGAGTAAAGAAAAAGAAAAAAAAAAAGAAAAAAAAGAGAGAGAGAGAGAAGAGAGAAAAAAGAAACAAAGCCGGAAGAATCACAAGACAAATTTCCATTCATTCCACCACTCTTGTTTGGAGCTGTCTGCGTCTATGGATTAATTACGCTATACGAGGTTCCGATTTCGCCTCCACTGTGTCATGTCATGTACTACTTTGTCCAATGCAGTCTTCCGACCGTGGTCTTTATTCCCCCCTGCCCCCTCCCTCGGACATTCAGAGTCCAGAGCAGCAGCGACTCCGTACCGAGTAACTAGTACTTCCAGCACTTGCAGTCCTCCAGTCTTCCACACCACTGACTTAGGCTTCCTCGCACGGACTACCATCTAATTAAAGTGATCAGGGGCAGGCTACTGCAAACCCTGCAGGCTAGATCACGTTCCCTTGGCCCAACGACAAAAATAGCCACCGATGGGTCAGTGGCTCCCATTGGCGGCCAGGGAGGAACTCCAGCCGGGATGATTTGTGAGTGGCTCGCAGACCCCCAAACACGCCCAATACCGGCACCCCGATCACGATGCGCCACTGCCGCCTCCAGCCGGGACTGCTGGAGATGGGCGACGTGAGGAGGAGGGAGAAGGAATGGGCAGATGACACCGACTGTTAAGCTTACTGCTGTTAAGTCTAAGTAACAGTCCAAGACATCTAGTGACCTAAGACATGGAGTTGCGGTGCCGACCATTCAGCGCCCCATGCCCACCCAGTGGCTCCGATGGCCCCAGCAGGACTACTAACAGTCTAACAGAGTACTAATATTATGGGGACCGCTTCCAACCTCTGGGCTCTGGCTTCCCCGAACCGGCCGTTGTCTGGAATCCAGAAGTTCTGTTGGTCTGGCGTGGGACGGAAGGAAGGATTGCCATTTGGTCGACCAGATCACCGCCGCCGATTGTCGTCGAACCATGCACCCCCCTTTTCTCCGTCTTCCCTGGTCTCTTTTCCGCTTTCTTCTTGGCCACCCTCCACCTTCGTTGGTTCTACCGTCCTCTGGCCAGGCTGCTACCCCTGGTTCCGCCCTGTTCTCACGGTCTGGCACCGTCCCGAGCTAGAGGAGCCTCGCTTCGGACGGAGCTAAACCCGTCCATCCCAACGCTAAATCGGACGGAGTTAACAGACACCCGTATCCCTCAGCCAGTCATCGCTGATAGAGGGCATGCCGTTGATCGCCCCCCCCCTCCCCGCCAGAAAAAAAAACACTTTACATTGGATTACTGCTCTTGGGACAGTGGAGAAGGAGTGTGAATCGAATGGAGTTGGACGGTCAGCATGGAGCCATGGGTGACGAGCCCTGTGATGGCTGGAGAGTGAGAGTCAGGCCATGTGCGGACCATTCCTTCCATCGCGTCTGCGGGTGCAGCGAATACATCGGCTGGGCATACCAATGCAGCCCAGAAGCAGCTTGTAATCTCGTTGGTCCACCAGCTTAATTTTGATTATGTAGCCCGGCTGTGATATCACATTCGTCCGTGGCCCAAGGTCCCTTGCCGAATTACCGCCATCGTCCATGCAGGAACAAGACAATCCGTCCATGTACGGACGCGCACTTGGGGGAGGAATGCTGGGGCGTCCGATGATGTGGCTAGGGAACCACACCCGAACCAACCTCTCGCCGCGGTTCCTGCATTGCTACGCAGTGCTGGTTCACCCACACGGACTCCGTACAGGTGTTCAAAAAGTACCCACCCACGCACGATTGCGACTATCTACCGAAGCGCCATGAGCCTTTCCTCCAGTCCGGTGGTGCTCATCCCCGGCAGATGTAAGCTGGATATGCCTGGTTCCCGCACCTTGGCATGGGTTCTGCACCTCGTATCTAGTACCCTGTCAATGTAGTAGTGGTAGGGATCGTGTAGCTGTGATGCGGAATCGACAAGCCGGGTGGACCACGGACATGCCGGTAGTTGCATGGGTAGGTCGCCGATCGACAACGACTCTGTTCCCTGAGGAAGGGCAGGCCGGCCGGTCGGGACATGACGTCTTGACAGACCGACCGGCACCGGGCCCTGATGGTTGATCGTGATATAAGTAGTTGTTGAAAGGAACGCGATAGAATTGAGGAGAGAGACAGAGGAAATGTGATGAGTACTGAAGGAGTACTTCGGCAGGCGGGTAGTTTGGATTGATGGGGGAGAGGTTGTTTAGCAAGGGTGGAATGTACCCAATGTATGAGCTTTGCCAACCAGAACTCACAACGGTGAGTCTGGGGAATGAGAGCCCCTCGTGGGATGATAGACCTTCTTTGACCTTAATTGTTTTTTTTTTTTTTTTTTTTCCCTTTTCCCTTTTTTGGGGGGGACTCCCCCAAGGTTTCTGTTGCCATTCGCCGGAAGGGTTGACAGGAAAAGCAGCCGCCGCCGCAAAGCACCGCCACGCAGAGCACCACAAAGCAACGCAAAGCAAAGCAGCGCAACGCAGCGCAGCGCAAAGCAAAGCCGCCGCAACGGAGGGATTGGATGAGGCGGTGACGCCCTGGCCGTCCCCAATCCGAGGCCCCAATTTCCGTCGCTCCCCCCCCTAAACTAAACCCAAACCCAAACCCAAGCCAAACCTGCCATGCGAACTCAATAATACCTAACTAATCATAATAATTATCTAATGCTGGCCAGAAAGTGTGAAACGCCGGAGTCTTTCATTCTTCCTGTCTCGTCCTGTCCTGACCTGACCTGACCTGACCTGACCTGACCTAACCCGACCCTCTCCTGCCTTTCCTCTCCTCTCCAATAATTCTCCATTCAGGCCCAGAGCCCCCCCCATCGCTTGTCTCCCTCCCACCCTCCTCCGCCTCCTCTGCCTTCCGCTCCCCTTCGTCCTCGTTCATGTTGTTCGCCTTGGGTGCCCGTTGTACACTCCCCCGTCCTCATTGTTGGAGTCGCTCCGTCCCCGATCCCTCCCTCCACCTCCACCCCTGTCCGCCTGCCTTTTTTCTATGATTTATCTGTCCATGCTCCTTCAGCGTCGCGATCGGATTTTGGTGCGCTTGTTTACAAATTAGAAGAACGGATCCCCCGCGCATCTCCTGCCCTCAGACGTTGAACGGCTTGAGAGGGGTTGAATGGAGTGTCTCGACTGTTGTTAACGGTTCGCTCTTCCCTCTTCCCTCTATCTATCACACCCATCGTCAGGAACGAACGCCGGTGCCCTCGCCCATCCGGACACTGCCTCTGCTCTCCGTCCCGGCTCCATACGCTCGCCGTTCACTCCTTAAATCTGTCCACACTCTGACGCCTTTCGGCTTCCGACTCTCTTTCTCGTCGCCGCGTCTTCTGTTCCCGACGCATAATATTCCCAGCTCTCGTTGCAATTGACAAATCCGCTGGTACACGAGGCTCGGTGAAGCTGGAGTTTACTCCGGTTGTCTGACACTATTCTGGGATTCCGCCGCCTTGCGCCCGAGACGACCGTTTACGACTCATAACGATGGCATTCCTCTTTAAATCGAAGAAACACCAGCAAAATGCTAGTGTACCCCCCGCGGCACGAAATGCCCATAGTTCCGAAGGGTCGCAGTCGTCGAACCCCCCACCGGCCGCCGTTGTGCCCAACGGTGCAAAAGAACGGGATGGGGGGCCTTCCCAGACGCCAACCCCTAGCAGCAGCTACAATAATTCCCTAAACTCGGTCAACAGCGCAAACAGCCCCGATAACACGCGGATGCGCCAGAGGGCCGAATCCGAGTCGCAGGTGGGTCTCCCATATCATCTCCTTAGCACTATCGGCCTTGCGTGTCCACTTCCAGCCGCGGTAAAATAGCCTCAACTGATGTGTCTTGACTGATTGTGTGCAGCCCCAGCGACCGCAACAGGCGATGCAAAACACCTCTCCGAGCAATAGCCCGGGTGCATCACTGTACCCGTGGACACAGCGGCGGATAAACTTTTCCTCGCCCCAGACGAACCCCTTCCCCCGTTATGGCGCAGCGATCAATTCGGTGGCGTCGAAGGAAGGCGATATCTACATGATGGGGGGACTAATAGACGGATCCACCGTCAAAGGAGATCTTTGGATGATAGAAAGCAGCGGCGGGAACCTGTCATGCTTGCCAGTCGCGACTGTGTCTGAAGGACCGGGCCCGAGAGTTGGCCACGCTAGTTTGCTTGTCGGTAACGCATTCATTGTGTTCGGCGGTGATACCAAGGTGGATGAGACCGACACATTGGACGACACCCTTTACCTTCTCAACACATGTACGTATTGGGCCGCCCCCCTACCTTACACCCCCGCTTGCTGGAGACATCGCATCCTAATCAATCCGGATTTCAGCTTCTCGCCAATGGTCGAGATCTATACCTCCCGGTCCCCGACCCTCCGGACGTTACGGTCACACTCTAAACATGCTTGGCTCCAAACTTTATGTTTTCGGTGGGCAGGTCGAAGGTTATTTCTTCAATGATCTAGTTGCCTTTGACCTCAACCAGCTCCAGAACCCTACGAACAAATGGGAGTTTTTGATTCGGAATAGCCACGAAGGTGGTCCACCTCCCGGCCAGAGCCCCCCCGCTAGAACCAACCATTCGATCGTGAGCTTCAACGACAAGCTTTACTTGTAAGGATCTTTCCTTTTCTCCACGAGTTGTGGCCTCCTTTAAATCGGGTCTCTAATCCCCATACAGGTTCGGAGGAACGAACGGCCTACAATGGTTTAACGATGTTTGGTGTTATGATCCTCGTGCCAACAGCTGGTCTCAATTGGACTGCGTTGGCTTCATTCCAACGCCCCGAGAAGGACACGCCGCAGCTATTGTCAATGATGTTATGTATATATTCGGAGGTCGAACGGATGAGGGGATCGACTTGGGTGATTTGGCCGCTTTCCGTATCAGCACTCGACGATGGTACTCTTTCCAAAACATGGGACCTGCGCCATCCCCAAGATCAGGTCATAGCATGACTGCTTTCGGAAAACAAATTATCGTCGTGGCGGGTGAACCAAGCTCTGCGCCAAGAGATCCCGTGGAGCTCAGCATGGCATACATCCTTGATACTTCCAAGATCCGCTACCCAGCTGAGAATCAACCCGGTGAAAGAGCTCCGAATCAAGCAATGCGAAAGATGAGCGGGGACAGGACAATGGTGCCGACTGGTCGGACGTCTCGGGAAGCCCAGAACCCGCATCCCGAACCGCAACGACGAGGACCTGGACCATCACGGGAAAGCATGATGACGAGCCCCAACGGGAGGCCAGCAGATCTTGGTACAAGTCCTGGGCCAGGATCTCGACTGCCTAGGGCATCGATAGCGCAGGCCCCAGCCGGACCCCCTCCACCGGGCCAGGCTCCGACACCTGGTCAGAGAGGCAACACTCCCCAGCATGTCATGAATCCCCGAAGCAAAACTCCTACGAAGATGGATCGCGGATTCACTGGTCCTCCGGTGGACACCGCTCGAGCCATGGGACCCGAAAAAGATCGAGACTTGCCAGCTGCAAAGGAATCCCCCAAGGAATTCAAACCAACGCAAGAGTCAAGTGCTGCATCGGGAGGCAGCCGTACGCCAACCCAACAGCAGTCAAGAATGTCTGTAAGGGCTATGGAGGCTGGCGAGGCTGCTCCCCTGATGAGTGGTCCAACCCGACAACGATCTTTGCGCCAGCATCGGCAACGCAGCTCCATGGACAGTGCCGATGAATCTATTCTCGGTCGAAATGCCAGTGAAAATGGCTCGATAGAGTCCAGGACCTACCGAAATTCGAAATCTGGAGATGAACCACGGTCGCCAAGGTTGACTCCCCATCAGGAAGCCCTCATCAAAGAGCTTGATGCAGTGAAAAGTCGTAACGCTTGGTATGCATCCGAGCTTGCCTTGGCGAAGAAGGCTGGCTACTCGCCAAACCCTTCAAATAGTGTTGGTCTCGACGAGCGTGGAGCTGATGCGTTCGCGGATGACGATCGCCCGCTGATTGAGGCATTCCTTGCAATGAGAGCGGAATTGGCGAAGATGCAAGCGACGGTGGATCGACAGGCAGCTATCGCGTCCAAACGTGTAGCAGAGGTCGAGCACCAAAGGGATGTGGCTGTCAACGAAGCAGCCTACTCCCGCGCCAAGCTTGCTGCCCATGGTGGTAGCCAAAGGGGCACTCCACAGCCGGACGCACAAATGCAAGACTCTGACGAAGCGGTCGCAGAACGTGGTACCGATATAAGCAGAAGACTAGCCCTGGCACTTGCGTCCCAGAATGAGCTCAAGTCCAAGCTGGAGGTGGTTTCGACCGAACTCGATCAGGAGAAGCGAGGCCGTGAATTGGCGGAAGAAACTTGTGAAGCCACGCGGAGAAGACTGGCGGAGCTTGAGATGAATAACAACAAACTTGAAGCAGAAAGCCTGCGCGCGCAGCTTCATCAGCTGGAGGCTTCTGTCAGGGAGGAATCCCTGGTACGGTCTGAAGCCGAGTCGACCGTGAAGCAACTGTCTCTTGACAAGGAGGAACTACTACAGAAGCTTGAAGAGTCCACGTCCCGTCTGCGAGATTACGGAAATAATCTCGGCAGCTTGCGGGAAGCTGTGACTGCATCCTCGGATAAGTCAACGCTTCTAGAAAGGCAACTGGATGAGGAGCGTGAGCGGCGCGAAGGCCTGGAGAGAAAGCTGTTGCAGCTGAGGTCGGAGCACGAGGAGCGGACAGCCGACTTGGAGAACGCCAACCGCCGCCTCAAGGATGCAGAGGAGCTGATCGCCAGTCATTCGAGAGAGGCTGAAACACATAAGAATGCGTTCCTGTCGGGTCTGGATCGCGCGTCGTCATTCGACTCTGAAGCTTCACTGCGGTCCTTGTCCGATCAGCGGGTTGCCGCCTTGGAGGCCCAGGCAGAGAATGCGAACAAGTTGGCGAAGACCAGTCAGCTTGCTGCGGACGACGCTGCGGATAAACTCCGCCGTGCGGAGGAGAGGATTGCCGGTCTGGAAGCCTACCAGGAGCAGGCCAGCAGGGAAGGGTTGCAACTTCGCAGACAACTTCAGACAGTCATCAAGGAGAGTCAAAGCCATGGCGCTGAAAACAGAGACTTGAAGTCGCAGCTTGAGAACCACCATCGCGAGGCCGGCGCGCTAGCCGTCCAGCATGCTACCCTGAAAGATCTCCTTGGTGAACGTGGGGGAGTCAACTACTTGGATAGCCGACGCTCGCCACTTGAGTCACCGGGGTCTCGTTTTGGAACCCCGGAGCAAACTCGGCTTCGTGAATTGGAGCAGCAGCTTTCTAGCAGTCTCAAGGCCCATGATGAATTGAAATCATCCTTCGAGACTCGTGAGCAGGAAGCCGACCGCGCCTACAGGGAGAAGTTGGAACAGCTAGAGAACGACTACCAATCGGCTGTTCATTATGTGAAAGGTACCGAGAAGATGTTGAAGCGCATGAAGGATGAGCTCGCTCGATACAAGTCTCAGAACAGCAAGCTTCAATCAGAACTGGACGCTGCCCAGACTGCCCTGGCTCAATCGTCAAGCGAAACCTTAGAAGCACCCGCTGAGTGGGAGAACGAGCGCTCAAGACTGGAGAAGTCGATCTCCGAACTCCAAGATGAAACGGCGGCATCGATTGCCCACCTCGAGGATCAAATCGCAAAGCTGAAGGAAGAGGCTGCCGTTGCCGAGGCTGACAAGACCAAATCCAACTCGGAACTCGAAAGGATCAAGCAAGAACTTGTTGCAGCTGCAGAGAAAAGCCGCTCCGAACTGGAGCAGCTCAAGCATGAGAATGCTTTGCTGGAAGGTCGTGCATCTGATGCCGAGCAAAAGGTTACTATGCTTCTTGATCAGGTAGAAGCATCTGTTGGTCACTACCGTCGGCAGTCCCAGCCCGTTCAGGGTCTGAACGGCATCTCTCGCACCCACAGCAACGCCTCTAGCAACACGATCGGTGCTGCGGGTCGTCGGTCGAGAGCTGACAGCGCCGTGTCGCATGACGACGCTTTCCCGGATAACCGCAATTCGATGGCCTTGGATTCTCTTGCGAACGAGCTAGAGACCCTGCGCACCCACTGGGAAAGCACAAACCGGAATTACCGGCTGAGCACCCAATCCGACTTCGACCGGACCCCAACCAAGGAGACGGGGCTGAGCGACAGCCTGGCGGAGTGGAGACGGCGATTGGATGAGGACGAGGCCAGCTCTACGGAGAAGATCCAGCCTCGCAACGCTGGCGCAAACCACGCCACAGCGAACATGATATAAGCCGTTTTCATTCCAACACTTATGAGATCGATGACCTGTTCCGATCTCTACTGGGAACCGGCATGCTTGCCTTGCCGCCATCCCGGATGGCCTGCAAGCTCAGGCGCAAAAAAAAAAAACAGGGCCACCCCATGTGTTTCTATATTTCCTGTTCTTCTCTTCCTCTACCTTTCTTTGCCTTGTGATAATTCCTTTTATTATTCAACCCACCACCCCCGGTTCCCCTTTCGTTCTTGTTTCCCTTTTATACCCCCTTCATCTTCCATCCAAACTTGGACTGTACTATTACTTTGTTCACCTTAACGAAGCCTCTGTCTGATCCGATATACTCAACCCGTAAGACCGAATTAAAACCACGACGTATATATAGATAAGGTAGATGACCACTTCCCGAGACATGTACCCCTGCGTAAAGTAAAAAACTATAATCGCAGCACCCTGTCCCGGAATAGTTTTGAGCCTAAACCCCATAATCAGGATAGAATGGGTTGGTGGAGTGACATGAGTACAATCATCTTATCTTTCTTTTAAATACTGTCAATTGATGGTTGACTGGTTCGTGGGTCTCGAGTCTCCATTCGTCCGTAGGCGTGGGAGCGGGTTGCTGCAGACGAGTCATGTACCTCGTGGCATCGAGGAACGCCTGATCTCGTCTAATGTAAGGCAATGTTCGCTGTGACTACGGGCGCCAGATCTACTGGGACATAATGCGAGATAAACGGATCTGATTGGAGATAGAATCAGCCCCAGCAAAGGACCCTGCTGCGTGCTTCCCTGGACTCTAGAGACTAGGGGGAGAATTGGCGAGCGGCCCTCTCGATATAGAGATGAGTGATCCTAGATAACGAAACGATACAGAAGCCAAAGAAAGGACAGAAATTGACGCAATACCACCCCGGAAGCGACCCTTGTCAGTTTCCGTCGCCAATTACCCAGTTGCGAAGACGTGCCTCCTCCGTGCCTAAAGCACTACATACTGCCCTCCCTTGCTGGAAAAACACCAGCAACGAATAGCAGAGCAGCTTCTAGACACGCGGAAAACAGCCATCCACAACACCACTCCAACACTCGTTCCTTTCCTCCCCTCGTCCCCATTTGTGCGTCAAGAACATGAATGACAGTCTGTAGGAAAAAGAGAAGCAAGCAGAAAAACATCAAAAAGGAAATCACAAAGAGAGGGGAACTAAGAGACTTCGTGAATATCAATAGCCTTATGAGAGGCTCTCGCGACCAAGTCAGCGTAGGATCCATCTCGTGTTTTGGCGTATTTAATCATTTCAGCCTCAAGCATCTCCTTCAGTCTGAAGACGTCCCGAATTTTGGCAGCTGTAGGCACGCAGATCATTCGAAGCGCAGCGTCACCACAACATAGACAATATTTTTGTAGCAACCACCAAAAAAACCGGGAGACGAAGACGTGAAGTAGCCACAATTAATGCGTTTTTTCCAGTCGAGCGACGTCTGAAACGCGGATCGAAACGGCGAACACCGGCAGACGATCTTGAACGGGGTAACGGGCTAACAGACGGGAGAGTGCAGAGGGAAATAGTAAAAAGGAAAAGAAATGAGGGCCTCAGGCAAATTAAGTCCGAAAAGTTCACTGCAGGCTGCAGAAGGTGACCGGTATCATGATAATCCTGGGCTCCTCAGATAGCCGTGGTGCCAACAAGCAAGCTATCAAATCAGTACCACTGAGATCCGTACCCATCGTCCCGCTTCGGGCGGCTACCGGCAGGGCCATAAGGACCTGAAGCAGCAACCTTAGAAGCAGAACGCAGCCTAACGCCGAAGACTATGAGATTAGTCAGATTCTGGAATTCAATTCGACCTCTGTGCACGGGTCATAGTAAAAGCATTAAACGCAGAGGAAAGGGGTTCCCTACAACGGAACCTAGGTTTCAGATACTCACATCCTGTCACTCCCTCCCACAGCACGGTTGGTTTCGGGCGTGTTGTCAAGAGTTCCACGTTCGATGACCTTGCGACGCTGGCTAGAGATCGCACCAGGCTTGGCGGCACCAGGGGTACCCATGGGAGCCGCGGCAGCAACACCCTGGCGGCGCTGCTGCTCATCAGCATCCTTGTCCTTCTTGCTGGCGTCCACGATCATAGCGGCGTTCTTCTGGTACTTGTAGACGGTCCAATCGAAGACGTAGTCATACTGGAAGGACTCGCGGACGAACAGATCGCGGAAGATCTTGCGAAGGTATGAGTAGTCTGGCTTGTCATCGAAGCGCAGAGAGCGAGTGTAGTTCAGGTAGATGGAGAACTCGTTGGGGAAGCCACGGCACAGAACCTCGGTGGGGGTGGTCATCTTCTTCTCCATAATACGGTCGTACTTCTGCTTCTTGGTAGCAGCCTTCAGTCCCTGCCAGGGGAGGGTGCCACGGCAGAAGTAGAGCATGACGTATCCGAGGGACTCCATATCATCACGGCGAGACTGCTCGACACCCAAGTGAGTGTTGATACTGGCGTAACGAGCAGTTCCCGTAAGGTTCTTGTTCTCGCGGTAGGGAATGTGGAAGTGAGTCTTGGGGTCGCGGTACTTCTTGGCCAGACCAAAGTCGATGACGTTGACCTGGTTTCCACGCTTACCAATACCCATCAGGAAGTTGTCGGGCTTGATATCACGATGGATGAAGGACTTGGCGTGAATGTATTCGATACGGGAGATGAGCTGATCGGCAAGGAGAAGCACGGTCTTGAGCGAGAACTTGCGGTTGCAGAAGTTGAAGAGGTCCTCCAAGCTGGGACCCAGGAGATCGATGACCATGGCGTTGTAATCACATTCGGTACCGAACCAGCGAACGAACGGAATACCAACACCACCGGCAAGCGACTTGTAGACACGGGCCTCGTATTCAAGCTGGGGGTGCTTGGCCTTGACACTCTCGAGTTTGATAGCGATTTCCTCGCCGGAGATGATGTTGGTGCCTATGGCTTCCATCAGCTGGCTGTTCCCAAAAAAGACAACTCACCCGGATTGACCCAAATTATCACGCACCGAGATAGATGTCACCGAAACTACCACTTCCAATCTTCCGGCCAATACGGTACTTATTGCCGACACGCAAATCCTGTAGGCGTATGAGCCACTATTCTCGAGGGATGATACCAGAGATCACTAACCATGGTCGTCATCTTTGCGGATTAGACACTCAGCTGAGTGGTGTCGAGCACTGTAAAGTCCCGATCGTATGTCAGTCACAGAGCAATGGAGGGGAATGAACGAGTTCGAGGATCAAGGAGGTAAGAGAGTGTACGAAAAGAAGAGGGAGGGGGGGGAGGGAAGCGTGGAAGCAGCGTAGGTTGGGGTGGTTCACGGATGACAGCGTGCAGAGTCAGCCCCGGCGCGTAGTCACTTGGCAGATGAGATAGCAACCTGAGCGGGGGAGCAGGCCAGAACACTTAAACCAGGTAGGAGGATCCAGGGACCAAAGGGATGTGGCAGTGGGCAAAGGCAAGTACCAAATTGGAGGGGCTAGAAGGGGACGAACCTGGGCTAGAAAACGGAAAGAAGAGATGAGATAGCGGTGATGTCGACTGTTGGGGGAGGGACCCGACCGTAACGAACCGACCGGAAAGGCGAAAAAGGCGGAGAGAAAAAGAAAGGGGATGGAGCTGGCTGACAGACCTGTGAGCGGCTGGCCCGGCAGAGGATAAAGGGAGGCAGAACAACGAACCTCGAAAGGCAGACAGAAGGAAAGAAAAACAGAGATCAAGATCAAGGACAAGGACAAGGCCTTGATATGGGGGGGAGGTGGTGGGAGGAGAGGAGGGAGGAGGAGGAGGGAAAGGAAGAAGAGCGAGGGAAAATGAGAGGTGAAGAGCAGCACAGGCAAGGCAGAGGCAGAGGCAGAGAGGCAGGTAAGAGGGGGCGGGTAAGGTAATGAATGAAGGGAAGTCAAGTAAGTAACTCAAGACCGTGACGGACAGTGATAAGTTTAGCAGGGGCCAGTGGTTGGCTGGTTGGGCCTGCTCGGGTCTGGGTTTTGGTTTTGGTCCCGTTTGGTTTTGGGGTTGGCTGGGTCTGGTCGGGTCTGTCAGACTGTCCGATCGCCCTCCAGCCTGTCCCGCCGCGGTAAGGCCGATACGTGGTAAGTTTCCCGCCCCAGGGTGCTATGTAAGGTAACTCGGGTTACCTACGAACGGATTCGTCCCTAGTGTACTCCGTACTTATTTAAGAGTATACTACAACATCCCTCCAGATATTTCACTATTTACGGAGTCCTGCCTAGATCCAAGGTGGTTAGGTAGACAAAGATAGCCGCCGACGAGGCAAGGACCCGATGCTTCATCTCTCTATCCAGGATCGAGGAACGCCTCCCAACAAGAGCACCGGTGAATAACCGCCATTGGAAAATCCAGGTGGCTTAGGTAGAAGTCGGTGAAGCAGCCCATCTCACGGTGGCCAACTTCAATTTTCCTGCCCTGCCGAATTCAATGCCAATTGATTGCATCTGACCACAGCTCGAAGATCCCTTGAGGCTACGGCTACGACAACAACGACAGTGCACATCCTTGGAGCTGACCGGGGCTTTGCCTAGCATCTCAAACGAAGGTTGGCAGGCTGACAGCCCAGCAGGATTTAGGTCATGATGCGTCCGGATTGTCCTATGCAGGGGCGTGCCTAAGGCAGGTTTGCCTACTGACCACTGCAGCATAAGGATGCACCGACACTAAAGGAGAAAGGGCAATCAATCACGACCTCGACCTCCCCGGACCAGAGACCAGAGAACTCGCCCAGCACACCTTCTAGAAAAGGTCATGTCAGGCGGCAAAATCCTCGGCAACTGTGGCAAGAACCAGGTAACAAGCAAAGTAAAAGTCACCCAGTCTGGAGCATTTGTGATTTGTGGCGGATTATTATTTCGCTCACGCTACGGAGTGCTGCGCCCTTCCCACGACAAGACCGCGGAATGGATGAGATGATACCATCGGTTCTGCCAGAACCCCGCCCCTCGCCCGTAATTGTGGCCTTGAATCTTTATATAATTGATTGATTTGCCTTGGCCGGCTCTGTGAAGTTAGTGATCCTCCCTAGGCTACGGAGTGCACAGTATGAAGGGCCAATACTCCACCTTCTACTCCGTATCATTGAACCCCTCAGAATAATCGATGGTATGTTCGTCTTGCCGATTGAACCCGGGCGGTGACCAGATGACCCCGGATGCCGCACGGTATTCGCCCTCGTGAAGTAAATTAAACCCGCTGGGTGGGCTTATGGGGCCCTCAATTAATGGGGGTTTTCTTGGGGGCCCAAACGCGCCTTATCGGACCATCGATCAGTGCCTGAGACAGAACCTGGATCGGAGAATACCCAGGGCTGCCTTAGCAGTTAGCTAGTTGATGCGGGGGCTGCTTCCCCCGTACATACAATATACATAACACGACCACGACACGACACGACACGACACGACAGACGCAACCAGGCCAGGTTAGCATATCCAGGGCGATCACTCTGTCGATTCACAACGAGACACCTGGTATGGTGATGGCGATCAGAACCCTGCCATCATCCGATCCTTTTAAAGGTTGGTCTTGGCCCGGCATGATAGTGTTAAGTGTAGTGAGGGGAGCGGCGCCCGGGAAGGGTAAAAATCCCGCAATGGCCTTCTGCGGTACTAGTAAGAAAAATGTGGTCTCACCGCTAACGATGATCCCAATCCAATGGCCACATCGTCCGGTCGTTGTTGCATGAATGGTCATTCTTTCCAGTCAGACCTTCATGTCAGTGACGACGGCCAAGTATTCAATATTTTTTTTCACAACCATAAATGCCACATATTAACGAGAAAAAAAAAGATTTGACCCGGTCGTCAGCACTATTGATCTATCCATCCACGTAACTATGCATTGCACCGCCGAGCTGATGAGATGTCATGCCAGCACCCACTATGCTTGCATTCGTCATGCCCTAATTCGATGGATATACTAGTACTAGTACGTACTCAGCTGCTGGCCTCCCCCTCCCTCCCCAACCTAAACAAACAACCAGATAGAGTGGGTATCTCAATAGTAACCCCAGCCCACGATTTATGTTACATTGATCTCCGAATCTTAATGAAAAATTGATGTGTGGCCCTTGCCTGGATCTATTACCTGGGGCAACCACGCACGCTGTTGCAGATATCTGCACCATCGTAGGTACAATACTTGCAACCAGCCAATTTTCTCCACAGCTGATCTTGATCATGAGCCTACCTAATGGTGGTACCGAGGCGACCGGGAAACATTGCTATAAGTAATTCCGATCAGGAGGTTGGTCATTCATAAATCATAAGTACAAGCAAGTGATGCCTTGAAACAGCCTGCCAATATCCAGCCAATGGAAATCATGAACACGCATACCTAGTATCTTGAAACGCCCGTTGAGATCCGAAATAAGGATGTACCAAGATGGGCTTTAGCCTTTTCGGTGGTAGTCTCTGAGGCAAAGTTTCGAAACAAATTCTAACTTTGTATCTCTTGCGTTTGAGGGGTGGTTGGCTATGCAATGGATTTTGTTCAATTGGGTTTCCCCGGGTTTTTCGTATCCAGCTGCGAGATTGAGAGGTATCCAGGTTCATCACATCAATGTAGTGATGGCCCGTTTCTTGCAAAGCCAAGAGAATGACAGTTGCTGGCTAAATAGACAAGGGATAGTCAACGAAGAAATGCATTCAGCCAGTTTACCTTCAGGCTGTAGAAATCTATCGGGGGTAAAGGTTCTAGTCACACAACTTTCAAGGGAGGTCGAATTTAGGTATTCGATCAGATAGCCCAGTATAATAAATTACTCCTATCGCTCCAAGAACTCCGCGGCAATTTTGTGGAAACCTCTACCCTTCATATAACAAGGCCGCAGTGCACACCAAAGGGCCCATTAAAGGCATTGACAATTGAAAGAATAACAGAAATATGAGCAGGGCTGCTCACATATCAGTACTTCGCCCATAACACCTATACACCAACGGCAAAGCAAAGCGCCAAAAAACAAACAAACATCACATCATAGAGCCTATGCCGGCAGTCCAAGTTCATATCAACTCATCATTACCAGCGGCTGCGCTTTCTTGAATAGCCTGCAGGACCTGGCTTTCCCGAAAAGCAGGACCCTGTCCATCACACTGAGCAGTTCCCTGCAATCGACCCGAGACATCTCCGATATCCACCAAGCCGCGTTTGAAGAGCTCATGGCCCTGGATAAGATCCCACGTGGCAGCTGCACCAAGAAGCTTTTCTCCAGTCTTCCCACATACTGTTATCCGGTGGTGCGGACCACTATCTCCATCTGAGCCGAGATTGGAAATAAAGTCCGTAGGCGAGTACTTCATCGGTCCGGTCGTTGTCGGCTCCGGGGCTGGAGAGTGGTGGTTCGAATGGCGGAGTGAACTTGAGGTCGCTCGAAGAATTTCATTCTCGGTTGTAAACTTTGCCAGTTCCCGCTTGAGTCGCTCGTTGTCTGCCATGAGAGTAGATGATGCATTTTCAAGACTGCTGACTTTGTCCTCCAAGTCGCGCACATGCCGCTCCTTTCGTTCACGGAATGCGCGCTGGCTAAACCAGTGTTATGAAAGGTCAGCGGTGCCGAGTCTGTTTCCTATACACGGGGCCACATACGCTGCTCTGTTCTGTGCCTTCCGTTTGGATTGCGCCGGGGTGAGGATCTCCTTCTCCTCGCTACTGCTTCGGCCAAGATTCAGATCTAGGAGCTGGTCATCCCCATCAGGCGAGCCTCGATCGAACTGATTGTTGGAGTAGTCATTGCTTGAAACTGACTGCTTGGTGGTGGACTCGGGCGGCGAGTGAGGAGGGGGAACGAAGGAAGCGCCAGCGTGGGGATCGTGAAAGCGCAAGGTCGGATCGAAGTCGTGGTAGTTTTGCGTCCCCTGTTCGGCAGTCAGTGGACGAATCGCATAACTAACTAGTAGGGACATGAGAAAGAAAGGTGCACCAGAGAAGGGAACGTGCCCTGAAGGTCTTCGGCACGAGGAGGCGGGTTGCTGTGGTCGGGGGTGGGCAGTCCGTGCACGCCGTACAGAGGGAACGGCTGCTGCTGGGAGTTGGAATAGAACGAGTAGTCCATTTCGCCTCGTTCCTGAGGTGATGGATATGTAGAAAAGGCTGAATCTGCCAACGGCTAACTGCTGGCTCTGTCGATAGGGAGAGATGATGCCAAGAGGAGAGGGACTCGGAACGAAGGCGCAATCGAGTAATCTGGGCCTAGAATAACGGCACGATGGACCGCGATGGCAGGTAATTCCGAATAACCACCGAGCCAATCACGGCCCGGTCTCGGATCCGCGGAAGAGGGGATTAGGTTCCCCGCTGTCATTGGCCGCCGCAACCGCCGCATCACCCGCCGCATAAAGTACTAATTACGGAGTACTACTTACTAGGTAACTCACAGGCCAAAGTATATATGCACATACTGCTGCAGGTAGTTCTGGTGCAGTATGCCAAGGTGTTGCCGAAATGGCCACGTCAAGGACACATGGAGAAGATATTCAACGACCAGGTCGATTGATAAGGAGAAGAGGGGTAATATCAATGCCTTTGCGAAGACAAAACAGGGGGTCAAATTACTTATGAGGGGCTATCTGTTTCCCTACTAGCTAGGTACATTGATCGCAGACAGGCCTCCGCGAAGTGGTCAAAACGGCGTCCACGTAAGACTATATTATATACACCGAAGTGAAAGTGTCAGGAATCTGGGCTGTTGGTCGAACGGAAATCCTCTGCCTGACAATACGACATGGCCCCAGAACTACCAGGTTCCGCCATCACCAACGAAGGCTTGGATGGCACATCGCGTTCGCCCTTTTTCAAGGGCTCTTAGGTGCCCAGTCGTGAGGCGAGTCATGACTGAAATATGTCATGGGTTTACATTTTTAATTATCGAACACACTCTCTAGTCCCAGTCGTCATCATCGTCTTCGACCGTGGGTTTGGAGGACTTGATCTTGGATGGACGTTCGTCATCCGACGAGTCTGACCGCTTCTTCAAGCGAACGTCGCTTTCTTTGAGAGCACCCAGGTCGAGGAGCATTCTCTCGAGATCTGCGAGTTGGGCGTTAATAGGGAAAACAGATCGATGGTATAGAAAGGGTGCGTCTAACCTTCAAGTGTAGTCCTCGGTCCATTCATTTCTCTCAAGGTCACGAGCTGTCTCTTGATCTCCCCGTTCCTGTAGACCAAGATCGTCGGGCAATTCCGTTCCGGGTACCCTTCGATGCACATATTGCCTCGGATCTCGCAGAACTTGATGTCTCCGAACTTCGCTGCCAGCTGTCTCCACAGCTCCGTCAATCTTTGCGACTCCACGTTGCCGCTCGAGGAGCTCAGATGAACCAGGACGAAGCAATTGTTCGAGGCCTCGGTCACCTCTCGCCCGTAATCGACCTTCTGTAGCGGGTACACTTGGTTATGGATGCTCGTTTGTTGAAGGACAGACATTTCGGCGAATCGCTTTTGGCTGCATGGAACTGTTAGCGAGTCCGATGCTAGAGCTCGTATGTTGATGACCGATCATGATGGTACCGATATTGTTCGAGGAACTCCTCATCTTCCTCGTCCTCCAGTTCATCCAACTCATCCAGATCCTTATCTTCCAGTCGGTTCTCCCATGCCTTGCGCTCTGCCTCAACCAAGGCTTCCTGAATCAGGGGATCGGGGTCCTGGGGCTTTTCGGGGATAATGCCTTTGCTGCGGAGAATGTCGTTCCTGCGGGGTGTGAGTATGGAGGGGGATGGCGGTGTCGGAGGGGGGGCAAGGCAGGGTGAACTGACCACTCGGTGTCCTCGTTGGGGTTGACTTCGACCTGCATGATTGCGAAGGGTCTGCCGCGGTGCGCAAAGCAGAATGAATGAATGGATGGAACAATGGATGAACAAAAAAGAAGTTACCTACTCCGTACTAAGTACGGAGAGTTGCTGCCCACCGGTGCCTGCGCGGGCGACATGCCGCGTGTTTGGCGGGTTTGCATGGTCAGCCACACCGCCTGTGGCTCAGCCGCCCACAGACGCGGAAGGCCACCTGGAGATTGTTGGAGGCCGTCGGGAGAGGAGCTGCTGCTGCTGCCCTGGCCAAAACATCCATCTGCCATTCCATTGTCCCTTCGGCCTCTCGTTCCGCGTCTTCCTCCGGGGCTGGGCAAGAGCTTCTGTCTTTCGATCCACCACTTCCTCTGTCGTTTCTCCCGCCTTCGAGGGATAATGAGGGCGCCGTAGTCGTGTACATACACCGCCTGCACAACGACTAACCCATCCATCATACTGACCCGCCCTTATTCGTCTCCCATTGAACAACCCCCCGACGTCACTCCTACGGGGCCCATTTCCAATCCCAAGAGTGTCCCAGAGAAACCCGGCTGCTGCGCCAATTATTGCAGCCCGTCACAATGTCTTACATGAAGAAAGATGAGGATGCCGACCAGACCATGATCAAGCTGGATCGGACCTCCGTATTTCAAGATGGTGAGCCCCAGGTCCATCAGATTCCCCCCTCGGATGTCGCACCAGAGCCCCGAATGGGATTGCTGACCCTGCTTTCTTCCCTCTCGTCTCCTCACAGCACGACTGTTCAATTCCTCTCCCATCTCGCCTCGAACATGCCGTACTCTCCTGACCAAGATCGCCGTCCTCCTGTTCACCGGGGAACAGTTCCCCACGAACGAGGCCACCACACTGTTCTTCGGTATCTCCAAGCTGTTCCAGAACAAGGACCCCTCCCTGCGGCAAATGGTCTACCTGATTCTGAAGGAGCTCGCGAACACTGCGGAGGATGTGATCATGTCGACCAGTATCATCATGAAGGACACCGCTGTCGGCAGTGATGTTCTTTACCGGGCCAATGCTATCCGGGCTTTGTGCCGCATCATTGATGTAAGCGTGTTGGACTGCCTTTGTGGCATGGGAATAAAAGGCTGATTGTTATTGATTGACAGGCTACTACGGTACAAGGCATCGAGAGACTGATCAAGACCGCTATTGTCGACAAGGCCCCTTCGGTTTCCTCCGCGGCCCTGGTCTCCTCCTACCACCTTCTCCCGATTGCGCGCGACGTGGTCCGCAGATGGCAGAGTGAGACCCAGGAGGCTGCATCGGGCGGGAAACAATCGACCGGCTTCCTTGGATTTGGTGGCGGCTCCCAGGCCCATGCTATCTCGCAATCGAACTTCATGACCCAGTACCACGCGATTGGTCTCCTGTACCAGATGCGCTCTCATGATCGCATGGCACTTGTGAAGATGGTTCAGCAGTATGGCACGGCTGGTGTGATCAAGAGCCCCGCTGCGCTTGTTCTTCTGGTGCGACTGGCGGCGAAGTTGGCGCAGGAAGATCAGGGGCTGAGGAAGCCTATGATGCAGATGCTTGATGGCTGGCTCCGACACAAGCACGAGATGGTCAACTTCGAAGCGGCAAAGGCTATTTGCGATATGAGAGACGTCAGCGATGCGGAAGCCTCCCAGGCGGTCCATGTTCTGCAGCTGTTCCTGTCGTCGCCCCGCTCTATCACCAAGTTTGCAGCGATTCGCATCCTCCACAACTTCGCAACCTTCAAGCCCCAGGTTGTGAATGTCTGCAACCCCGACATCGAGGCCCTGATTTCCAACAGCAACCGTTCCATCGCAACATTCGCAATTACCACACTCCTGAAGACGGGTAACGAGGCCAGCGTCGACCGCCTGATGAAGCAGATTTCCGGCTTCATGGCCGATATCACGGATGAGTTCAAGATCACGATCGTTGAGGCCATTCGCACACTCTGCCTCAAGTTCCCCAGCAAGCAGGCCGGCATGCTGTCATTCTTGAGCGGTATTCTGAGAGACGAGGGTGGTTACGAGTTCAAGCGCAGTGTTGTTGAGAGCATGTTCGACCTCATCAAGTTCGTTCCCGACAGCAAGGAAGATGGTGAGTTATTTCTACGGACGCATTTTGCATTGTGTGTGTCTGTCAACTAACCAAATCAGCCCTCGCACATCTGTGTGAGTTCATTGAGGACTGCGAGTTCACCAAGCTGTCCGTCAGGATATTGCACCTGCTTGGTGTGGAGGGCCCCAAGACGTCACACCCGACCAAGTTCATCCGGTATATCTATAACCGAGTCGTTTTGGAGAATGCAATTGTTCGCGCCGCCGCTGTCACAGCCCTGGCCAAGTTCGGTGTTGGCCAGAAGGATCCCGAAGTCAAGTCGAGTGTGTCTGTCCTTCTTACCCGGTGTCTTGATGACACCGATGACGAAGTTCGTGATCGTGCTGCTCTCAACTTGCGGTTGATGAGCGAGGAGGACGAGACGGCAACCCGCTTTATCAGCAACGGTAAGCTTCTCTGACGGACACGCTAGCTTGACTACTTTGCTAACGGTTGTAGATTCGATGTATTCCCTCTCCACATTTGAGCACCAGCTTGTCATGTACGTGACATCGAACGACAAGGGAACATTCTCTACGGCATTTGATGTCGCCACAATCCCGGTTGTTTCACAAGAGCAGGCATTGGCCGAGGAGCGGACCAAGAAGCTCACCAGTGCGACACCCACGCTCAAGGCTCCCTCCACCGGTCCCCCCAAGGGCAAGTCCAACGGTGTGGCCGAAGCCGTCACCGTGGCTGCTACCCAGAAGTACGCCGAGCAGCTTATGCAAATCCCAGAGCTCAAGGAGTACGGCACGCTGCTCAAGTCCTCTGCCCCTGTTGAACTTACCGAGAGTGAGACCGAATACGTCGTCACGGCTGT
This sequence comes from Aspergillus ellipticus CBS 707.79, assembly GCA_003184645.1. Lineage (NCBI taxonomy): Eukaryota > Fungi > Ascomycota > Eurotiomycetes > Eurotiales > Aspergillaceae > Aspergillus > Aspergillus ellipticus. Next base: position 90,102 of record KZ825851.1, on the reverse strand, counting down.
CAAGCACATCTTCAAGGAGCACATTGTTCTGCAGTACGACATCAAGAACACCCTCCCGGATACTGTTTTGGAAGACGTGACCATGGTTGTGGCGCCGTCAGAAGATGATGTCTTGGAGGAGGAATTCATTGTCCCTGCCCCCAAGCTGGCTACGAACGAGCCTGGCATTGTTTACGTCACATTCAAGAAACTTGCCGGCGAGCACAGCGTCCCCGTCACATCCTTCACGAACAACCTCAAGTTCACCAGCAAGGAAATCGACCCGACCACCGGGGAGCCCGAGGAGAGTGGATACGAGGACGAGTACCAAGTCGAAGACCTGGAGCTTACAGGCAGCGACTACGTCATCCCCACTTTTGCTGGCAGCTTCGACCATGTGTGGGAGCAGACGGGTGCGAACGGCGAGGAAGTCAGCGAGACTCTGCAGCTCAGCAACATGAAGGGCATCTCAGGTAGGCCACCTTCTCCCTACTACCCTATTTGCGCAAAAGCTAACCCAATCACAGATGCCACCGAGCAACTCATCTCCGCGCTCTCCCTACAACCTCTCGAGGGCACGGACGTCGCGCTCAGCAACAGCACGCATACACTGAAACTGTTCGGAAAGACAGTGACGGGCGGCCGGGTCGCGGCCCTGATCAAGATGGCCTTCTCCAGCAAGAGTGGCGTCACAACGAAGATCGTCGTCCGGGCGGAGGAAGAAGACGTCGCGCCTGCCGTGATTGCGTCCCTGACCTAGGGCCGTGGAACTGTAAATGTGTAATTGAGGCATGTTTGCGAGGCGCACGAGTCCTGCATTATGAGATCGGACTTTTTTCTGTTTCTGCTTTTTCTTCTTTCTCATCTATAATCCTGGTGCCGAGTTAGATGCGATGAATATTTTGTGTAGGCGTCAAGACTCCTTATTCATTGAACTCTTTCATTTTTTTCTCCTTCTTCCCCTGTTTCCGTCTCCCTGACTGTATCTTCTCTTCTTCCACCTCCACCCCAATTCTTCGTGCTCAATGCTCAAATTCTTTCCCCCGCCCCTCCCCCTTCACTTTTCTTCTATCATGTTAGCATGTCTTGCTTTCTCTTCCGGCTCCCTTCCGTTCATCTTGTCCAGGTGGCCGAGCGGAAGGAGCTGGGACCTTCATGTAGTCTTCTCCCGTCAAAAAGCGTTCATATATCTACCTACACCTTCTCAAGAGTTTGACTACTATTTCCTCTATATTTACGAGGGTGACTTCCCAGCAATGTGGCTCTCTCACGAGCCCGCTGGTCTAGTAGTAGTTTAAATACATGCAAGCAACTCCGTAAGTCATCATAAGGCAATATGTATATGTGCCACGCACATGAGTATTAACACGCATCGCTGTGTGAAATATAACCGGTGCAACAACGCAAACCGTCATTTATATATAGTAAACCCCGACTACCGGGCCCGCATCATCCCCCTTCTCTGCCCCGTTCTGTGAACTCTCGAATTGTGACGAGGGTTTCTTTGCAAACCGAGTCAGGAGCACCTCATCGATCTCCTCATCCTCTATAATCCGCTGATTGGTACAAAACACCTCGGAGAATCCGACGGAGCGCAGATTCTCCAACCCATATCCCAGCGCAGTGACTAGCGAGTCCGTGCGGAAAGATATACTTGGGTCTATGCTCGGGAAATCGAATTCGAGGGTCTCGAGCGGCAATGGCGGGTGCATGTGACTTATGATGTCGAAGAAGGAATCATTCACCAGATCTCCGGGGACACTGAGGGAGATCAATTCGGGAAGGAAGACAGGGACGGCGTTTATGGATTCGGGCTGGAGATTGCGGTTAAAGCCAGAGATGACGAGACGTTTCAGGGTGGCCAGGCGGGGGTTGCTCATCAGGCTGCCGAGGTTGGAGACGGAGAGGTCGGTGCAGTTTTTGAGGGTGAGGGAGGTAAGAGTGCGGGGCCATGGGAAGGCGGCGATGGCGAGGGAGACGAACTGGCCGCTGAGTTGCAGGCGATGGAGGTTGGGGGGCCAGTCGATGGTGGGTGCGGAGTGGGAGTAGTCTGTGAGGGTGGTGGAGATTGGAAGGCGCAGGGTGGTTAGTTTGGAGAGGCCGCTGAGGGCCTTTTTGAGGTTGGGAAAGGGGATTGGGTCCCCGACGAGCGAGAGATCGAGATATCTGAGTTTGGTGCATTTGGAGAGAGCGGGGAGGCTGTTTACGCTGTTTTTTTTTTTTTTTTTTTTTCGGAGGGTTAGGATTTGTTCTGGCAAGGAGCAACACTATGGGTTGGGACTGGCACTCACGCAAAAGAGATTCTCGGAGCCAGAAAGACCTCTAGATTCTCCTTGATCCGGCCGAGCAGTCGCGCTGTCAGGCTGTTGGAACTGTGATAGACGAGCCCGCTGAGATCGAGTCTACGAACTAGATTGCCCAAATTGATCTTGTTCTTTCGGGACCCGATCGGCGGGCTGATGGTTGCCGTGAAGTTCTGAAACGCAGTCCCTACACTCAGCCGCGGCCTCTCGTAAAGATAGGGGATGGCGACCGAGTACCACTGGCGTGAGACGAGGCAGCAGGCGTGGAGGGTGGGCTGGCGGCGGGCATCATCTGCGGCGGCGTAGGAGATAATCTCCACCACGATTTCGGTGGGGAGATAGATCTGACGGGAGGGCATCCGGGGCGATCATGAATGCCATGGTAGGTCAGTATCGGAGGGGCCGGGTGGTCTGCATTGGGGATGCGACATGCATGCCCGCAGATTGTTGTGGTTATTGATGGGGGAGGAGGCAGAGATGGAGGAGGGCGAGGCGGGGAAGAGACTGAAAAGCGGGTTGGGTTGAACGACGGCGGAGGGGAAGGCGCCGCGGGATGATATCATGGCCCTGGTTGGCCGATCGCTGGCCGGGGATTGCTATCGATTGCCTATCTCCGCCTTCCGCTGCTGCTCCCTCTCGCTGTCATCTCTCCCGACGACAACAACCAGACCGCCACGCACTGATCCCATTCATTCACTGCCCTTTCTACTGCCTTCAACCTCAGTTCTACCCAACTGGTCTTAATATGGGATCACAATTCCTCCGCCGGTCCTTCGGGCTCGTGCAGCGCGCTTCCAGTCGTTCCTTTGTCAACGCTGGCTCGGGCCGCCGCGCCGCCAGCTCCCAATCCCGCGTCCCCGACTTCGCCTTCGCCTTCGAGTGAGTCAGATGCTTCGGCTGTATTCACTGGGATCCCTGGGCTAACTCCCCGACTTAGTATTGATGGTGTCCTCCTCCGATCCTCCAAAGCCCTGCCCGGAGCTACAAAGTCGCTGGACCTCCTTCGGGCCGAGAACATCCCGTTTCTGCTGTTGACAAATGGGGGTGGAACGCATGAGACAGAGAGGATGGAGGAACTCAGTGACAAACTGAAGCATGATCTAAGTTTGGACCAAATCGTTCAGAGTCATACCCCATTTGCGGAGCTCGTGCGTGGGCCAGACGAGCAGAGCGCCCTGGGCGATAAATGCGTGCTGGTGGTCGGAGGACATGCCGATAACTGCCGGAAGGTAGCAGAAAGGTATGGGCTTCTTATAATGACATCTATGGCTGGGTGAAGTGCTACGCTGATAGTGAGTCAAGATATGGCTTCAAGAAGGTGGTAACGCCAGCCGACGTCTTCATGGCCAATCCATCCATCTGGCCTTACAAGTCCGACAGGAAAATGCACGACTTTGCCACCAAATCTTTGGAACCTTTATGGGGATCTCAGGAGCCCGTAGATCGCAATGATCTCTCGAGAGGATTGAAGATCGATGCGATCTTCGTCTACAACGACCCACGTGACTGGTCCTTGGATGCTCAAATCATTATAGACCTTCTGCTATCGTCGCGGGGCGTGGTAGGAACCTTATCAGAGAAGAACGGCCAGGTCGGCCTTCCTAACCGAGGATTCCAACAAGATGACCAGCCGCATCTGTACTTCTCGAACCCGGATCTGTGGTGGCCTGCAGCTTACCATCTTCCCCGCTTCGGCCAAGGCGGCTTCCGCGAGGCGCTGGAAGGCATTTGGGCTGCAGTGACTGGAGGGCCGAACAAAGGGGTTGAGCTGAAGAAGACCGTCATCGGAAAGCCGCATCAAGGAACCTACGAGTTTGCAGAGAACCAACTCCTGCGCATTCGTTCCAAGATGTTCAGCGAAGCCGCTTCACCTCTGAAGAACGTCTACATGATTGGAGACAACCCAGAGTCGGACATCTGCGGTGCCAACAGCTACCGGAGCGCACATGGCACGAAGTGGCACTCGGCTCTTGTGCGGACTGGGGTTTACAATGGAGGCAAGCCGACCTGGACTCCGACGACGATCGAGGACAATGTCGAGAAAGCGGTTGAGTGGGCGCTGAAGAACTCTCGGTGGCGGGAGTAAGGGTGCTCAAGACGTCTTTCTGCTGAATTTTGAGCGCGCAACTTGTACTTAATAGACTGCATATGACGGTCTCATAGATTATATTAGACAGACCCAGGTTGAATTAATAGAGGACAGCTTATGCTATGCATGCACCAATGCATGCACTATTACATAAGATATATATGTAGTAGTTATGTACATAGATCAGGTGATTCCCCCTCCTAGGGCTTAGGGCTGTGGGCCTGGACGGCGGGGTGAAAGTCTAAGAGAAAGTCGGAGCTCCATCAGGCCGCCAGCTGCTATCAGATTGCCTCGCTCCTCTCCCCCCCCTCCTCCCTCTCCTCTATCTACAACCCCACCCCGAACATCATCCACCATGGCGGACTCCGAATTGCCCACTCGCCCCAAGCCCGAGGAAACCCCCGCCGCTGCTGAGCCCGCCGCCGAGGGTGCGGAACAGACCAAGAGCGCCAGCAAGAGCGCTGCGAAGAAGGCCGCGAAAGAGAAGGCCAAGGCCGAGAAGGCCGCCGCGCGTGCTGCCCAGGAGAAGGCCCAGGCCGCTGCTGCCGACGCCAACGACACCGCCAAGGACCTGTACGGCAAGCTCCCCGAGACCGAAGATGCCCTTGCCGCGACGAGGTTCACCGAGATCGGCGATGACCACTACGAGAAGGAGATCACGGTGGTGGCCCGCGTGGACAATGCCCGTGTGCAGAGTGCCAAGCTGGCTTTCCTGATGCTGAGACAGCAGGGCCAGAAGCTGCAGGCCGTCATTGCCGCGGCGGAGCCCATCTCGAGACAGATGATCAAGTACACCGGCGGATTGAACGTCAACTCCATTGTGCAGGTCACCGGTATCGTGAAGAAGCCCGCCGTGCCCATCTCGTCCGCCTCCCTGAGCAACCACGAAATCCACATCCGCAAGGTCTACATGATCTCCGAGGCCGCCCAGATGCTCCCCATGCAGGTCAAGGACGCCGAGAGACCCCCTCCGGAGACCAGCGAGGAGGGTAACGAGGTTGATGCAGACGGCGCCCCGATTGTCACCCTCAAGACCCGTCTCGACAACCGGGTCCTCGACCTCCAGACCGAGACCAGCCAGGCTATTACCTGGATCTCCAGCGGTGTGGCCGAGCTGTTCGCCGAATACATGATCAAGAGCGGCTCGCGGTGGATCTTCACCCCCAAGCTGGTGGGTGCTGCCACCGAGGGTGGTAGCAACGTCTTCGAGGTCAAGTACTTCAAGCGCAACGCCTACCTCGCCCAGAGCCCTCAGCTGTACAAGCAAATGTGTATCGCTGGTGACATGGAGAACGTCTTCGAGGTCGCCCCCGTTTTCCGTGCCGAGGACAGCAACACCCACCGTCACTTGACCGAGGTAAGTTTGTGGTCATTGCGACTTGTTCATGGGACCATGTTGATTGACAATATCTAGTTCGCCGGTCTCGATTTCGAGAAGACCTTCAGCAACCACTACCACGAGGTCCTTGACTTCGCCGAGGACCTCCTTGTCTTCATCCTCACCCAGCTCAAGGAGCGCTACAAGGACCAGATCGCCACCATCCAGAAGTCCTACCCCAAGGCGGGTGATTTCAAGCTCCCCAAGGACGGCAAGGCCCTCCGCCTGAACTACATGGACGGTGTGGCTCTCCTGAAGGAGGCTGGCGTCGACTGCTCCGAGCAGGAGCGCTTCGAGAACGACTTCAGCACGGCGATGGAGAAGCAACTCGGCCAGATCATCCGCGAGAAGTACGACACCGACTTCTACGTGCTCGACAAGTTCCCGATGGCCGTCCGTCCTTTCTACACCAAGGCCTGCCCCAACGACGCCCGCTTCTCCAACTCGTATGACTTCTTCATGCGCGGAGAGGAGATCATGTCCGGTGCCCAGCGTATCAACGACATCAAGGAGCTGGAGGAGTCGATGAGGTCCAAGGGCCTCAACCCCGACCAGGAGGGCTTCGAGGACTACTTGAACGCTTTCCGCCAGGGCTGCCCTCCTCACGCCGGTGGTGGTCTGGGCCTGAACCGCATTGTCATGTTCTTCCTGGGCCTGCCCAACGTCCGGTTGGCGTCGCTGTTCCCCCGTGACCCCCAGCGTCTGCGCCCTTAAGCGTATCGCAAGCGATAGATTGATTGCCTAGACCTGTGTCTGGATACAAAAGAATATAATGGAGCGATGAATTCAATATTTTATTAGCGTTGTAACGTTCTTCCACTGTAGACCCGCATACTGGCCAGGGTGAAGCCTTCTCTCTTCTTCCTCATTGTATCTAGCAAAGTCGACCAACAGCCTATGTACCTAAACTCCTAATAAAGCTTCAGTATACACGCACCTACAAATCAACCCACTGGCTCTACCCCACGCAGATTAAACTAGTCGCCACATGTGTACACCCCTGCAGGCAAGGTAAAGCGCATACATAGCTAGCACTAGATAGCAGCCGGATCAACACCCACGGGTGGCCCAAGCTCCCGCTCTAGTCCCGACTCGGACGGGGACGGTCCTTTCTCCGCCCATCCATCCATCAACTTTGCTTTGCTTTGCTTTGCTCTCCATCCCAGTCCAGTCTCCAACCCCAACCAACCCCAGCATGTCCACCATGCCCGACAAACGCAAACCCTCAGTCTCGATGTCGGGTTCTTCACCGTACGCGAAACGGTCGCGTCCCTCCTACGCCGACGATGACGACGACGAACAACCCCAACCACAACACAAGCCCCAATCCCACTCCCACTCCCACTCCCACTCCCACTCCCAGCAAACCGAACGCCCTCGCAACCACCCCGTCTACGGCCAAAAGAGCGCATTCCCCGGTCTAGACGTCGCCGACGACGACAACGAACTCTTCTACGGCCCCGCCGAAGACGGTCTCGAGTACTTACGCATGGTGCGATCGGAAGCCAACTCCCTTCCTTTCCTGTTCACTGCGCCGACCGAACCTGTTGTCGAAAAGAACACCAGTACCGACACCATTACCACCGCTCCCGACAAAGATCTCCGCGAAGGCATCATCATCGACGGCGTCTTCTTCGTCCCTCCACCTCCAACCTCCAACCCTACCACCACCACCACCACCACTGCCACCACCACCTCACCCCAACAACGAAACCAACAACCCTCCCCCGCCCAATCAAGCTACTACAACCTCCTCCACCACCGATTCCTCCTCCTCCGATCGATCCTGAAATGCACTCCGCCCAGCGACGCGATCGCCGCCCTGGACGACTCCCACCCGATTAGTCTCCCGCGGCACGCGCGCAACGCGCGCAAGGAGTGGCGACGGTTGCTGTTGGCGGTGGATCCGCAGACGGTGCAGCTAGCGTGTATAGATATGGAGAGCGTGCTGGGGGTGTTGGGGACGATGGCGCGGCTGATGTCGGAGAATGTGAGGAGTGGGGATGCGGAGCGGGTGAGACGGATTGGCGCGTGGGCGTGGGGACTGCTGGCGAAGTGTAGGGAGGTTGGACAGTTGGGGACGGAGGAGGTGGGGGAGATTAGGGATTTGGGGAAGAGGGCTGTGAAGATTTTGGTGAAGATGAGGGAGGAGGAAGAGGAGGAAGGTGACGGGGAGGGGGAGGGAGATGAGGAGGGGGGTGAGGAAGGGGAGGAGGAGGAGTGGGTGGAGCAGGAGGAGGGTGTTGGGGAGGATGGTGGTGAAGGAGAAGCTGTGGGGGATACTGATGGATTGGATTATGAGATGCAGGAGGATAATGGCGAGGCGGAACCTGCATCTGCTGAGGCGCTCGAGGCCGCGAAGGCGCGGCTGCAGGCGAAGATCCAGGATGCAGAGGAACACCAAGACACCGCGGCGGGTGAAGTGGCCCTGCAGACCCGGGCCATGCTAGACATGATCATCACCGTGGTCGGCGAATTCTTTGGACAACGGGATCTGCTCGAGGCACGGGAAGTGTGGGACAGTCCTCCGTGTGCAGCTGACGGGCTGGTTGGTTGATCGCGTGTTGTTTGTGATAAATTCTTATGATGATGATACCCAGTGAGATTGCAGTGCATGAAACCAGCCTATGACATAACCATCTGAACACACACACACACTTTAGAATAAGCATCACACAGCAGATGCTCAAAACCTAATCCACGCCTTCTACATAACTAGCAGTTAAGTTCCAACAACAATGTAAGTAAGAAACCAAACCAAAGTACTCAAGTCAAGGAAATCCCAAGTCAGCCGCCCCCGGAGTAGATTTCTTGCGTCATTGTTTAGCTCCGGCGGTGACTGCGACTCTTATCTCCATCTCATCCCAGCTCAGCCCAGCCTCACTCACCCTGAGCGCAGCTTCACCACCTCTCACCAACCCAATGACCCCCTAACCCACACCCAACCCATCCAAAACCCCCAAACCAAAACCAAATTCCCCCCCAAATGGCTCCATCCCTCGAAATCGCCATCCCCACAACAAGCATATCCCCGACCTCCCCCCCCTACACCCTCTACAACATAACCCTCCGCCTCCCCCTCCGCAGCTTCACCATCTCGAAACGCTACAGCGACTTCACGACCTTCCACGCAACGCTCACCACACAAACCACCCTGCCCCCGCCCTCCCCCCTCCCCCCGAAATCCTGGTTCCAAAACACCCTCACAAACGCCACCCTGCGCGAATCCCGCCGCCAAACGCTGGAAACCTATCTCCGCGCCATCAACGAAGCCGACGACCCCCGCTGGCGAACCTCGCCCGCCTGGCGCGCCTTTCTCAACCTGCCTAGTCTCTCCACAAATGGGCCCGGCCCTGGCGCTGGTGCTGGCGGCGGTTACGGTGCTGGGATTGGGGCTGGTGTGGGCGGAGGGTCATTAACGTCGACGCGCCTCCACGCCGCGATCACGGATCCGACGGCGGACCAGCACAGCGGGAATAGTATTACGGATCCGATGCTGTGGCTGGATTGCTTCCGGGATATGAAGGGGCATTTGCATGATGCGAGGCTGCATTTGACGAGACGGGATCAGGAGACGACGCCGCAGAAGCAGCATGAGAGTTCGGCGAAGGCGAAGAGTTCGTTGGTTAGGGCGGGGGGTCTGATTGCCGCGTTGGAGGCGGGGTTGAGGAATCTTTCTTCTTCTTCTTCTTCTTCTGCTGGTGCTGCTGCTGCTGCGGGAGCTGGAGCTGGTGGTGGTGTGGAGGATGGGGGCAGTGGAGGTGCTGGTGCTGGGGGTGCTGGGGGTGGTGTGAGTGGTGGGGGCAGTCGACCGACGACGGCGCGACGAGGGACGAGTAACTGGAGTGTGAGCGGGAATAACACGCTGGGGGAGGGGGAGATGCGTCGACGGAAGGATCTGTTGATTAATGCGCGGAAGGAGAAAGATGGGATGGAGGATCTGTTGAATGCGATGGCGGCGAAGAGCCGGATTGATAGTGCGGTGGCGTCGATTCAGGATAAGGAGGCGTTGATGGGGACGACGGGGGGTAGGAAGGCTGGTAGGTCATCTGGGAGGGTGCTGGGGCGGGAGACGGAGAGGACGCGCGAATTGGATAATGCTGGGGTCGTGCAGCTGCAGAAGCAGATGATGGCGGATCAGGATCTCAGTGTGAATGAGTTGATGAAGGTGGTCAATCGGCAGAAGGAGTTGGGGATTGCGATTCATAATGAGTTGGAGATCCAGAATGAGATGTTGAGGTTGGCGGATGAGGATGCTACCAGGTATGTCCTATTGAATTTGGTGTGGGGGTGTATGCTGATTGATGGTTACAGACTGGGAGGGAAGATCGATGTCGGGAAGAAGAGGATTGGGAGGATTTCTTGATGGTAAGGTGGAGTGGTTGTGTATAAGGATGGGGCTTGATGTGGTATGTTTATTGATGGATATTATCTGATGTTTTGATCTCGTCGCCTAGCGGGTCGCTTGTTCTATACTCTGTCTGTCTATACTCTGGGTATTGTACTCTATCGTGCGCTGTTCTTCCCAGCATGGAAGTATACGAATATTAATCAACGAACGTTCATATTGGTATCTCCGCTATAGTGGGCTGTTCTGGTTCATACTTCGCTTCGCTTCGGAGCCATGAACGCCTGGGCCTCTTCCTCCGTCACCTCGGACCGATCCGACTGCTGCTGATCGATCAAGCCCAGCTTGGTCCTCCTGATCAGCCACCACAGCTCGCGCCGGTCCCCGCCTAGCTCTTCTTTCAGAAGCCGGTCCTTGAGCCGCTTCAGGAAGTCGTTGTATAGGGCAGGCTCCTCATAAGATATCAGCTCTTCCCGCATCATGCCTAGTCCCTCAGTGACCCGGTCGTAGTTCACATCTCCCAGACTGTGCTTGACTTGGTCCTCGATAATCACACCCATCTGCTGCACGGCCTCTTTGATGGTGTCGATGCTCTCCGCCTGCGAGAGAGTCTGCTTGAATTCGGGGATGGCGTTGTCGGGTGAGATCTTGTTGCGCTTCTCCTGGTGAAGCAGGGCGTCTACGTCAAGACCGGAAAGTGGCTTCTCTGTCTCCCGGGCACGCTTACGACCTTTGACCTTCGGTGGTACTATCATGTTGTCAGTAGTGTTCAAGGAAATTGGGGGAGTGGACGGACCTTTCTTGACGTCGGAGGCTTCAATTAGTCTGTCTAGGTATTTCTTGGACTTTTCGACCATGTCTTCAGATGGGTGGGAGAATCTGGTGAGGATTTTTGCCGGGGGAGGAACCGGTTCCTTGGGATGGGTGGCCCGGTAACGGATCGCGGCGTCGATGCGATGCAAAACCGGCGAGAAGGAGTCGTCGATTGGGAGGGCTTCTGTCGGTTCGCTGTTCCATGTGAGCAGGTAGTTTTGGTATGCTAGGTGTTCGACATACCCGTCCTCATCCGTGTCTTGAAGCTCCATGCTCTTAACGTATTTGTCCATGGCATCGAGCAGGTCATCATTAGGCAGGTTCCGGTGTTCCTTCACCACTTTCCCAGAAACCATAATCACCTTGTCTAGGGGAGGAAAGCGGTATGTTCGGACGTCTTCCGCGTAGGGCAGCTGCGCCTCGATGAGACATTCGTAGTCTGGTTCAATCGACGGCGCAAGCAGGACCATGACCGGGGCCTTGTTCTCTTTTAGGACCATACGAGCAACGGCATAGCATTCCAACTCGAAGAGCGCGTGTATGAAGGAGGAAAGGGCAAGGGATGCTTTGTCATTAGCACGCTGAGCAATGATGATGTTGGTAGTGGTTAGGTGCATGTATCGATCGTACTAGACACAAGTCAGTCAGCGCCATCCGGTAAGCATAGCGAGGTGGCTTACATTATCACTCTGGATAAAACCAACAAGCTCGATAGCTGCTTTCGTTTCGAGAGTCGTGATGTTCGCATCGGTCTCGCTGATATGAACCGCTGTCCGGCCATACTCGTAGCCCTTGGCAAGGTCCTCCCGCTCCACGTCTCTCTTCCCACCTGGGGCCGTTTCATCGGTTATTTGGTACGTTCTGAGGTTGCGTACAGTTGTAAGGGAGCTACCGTCTGCCTGATATTCTTGCGTGCCTGCCGCCGCTGCCGAGGATTCGGTCTGCCCTTCTGCGAGGTCGGACCGCAGAGCGAACTGGCTCGCACTTGGAGGTTTCGCGGAGTATGTCCTGTAGTACCGTTCCACGGGGATGCGCACGGCCGTATCATACTCCTCTGGATTTCCTAGCTGAAGAAACCCCTTGAACGTGGCTTGTACTCTGGTATTTTTCACACGGGGCATCTCCAACTCCGCCACCGCCTGTTCTAGCGTTCCAAAGGCTCCATCGCAGTCTTCAGCGAAACTACGCAACAGAGCTTCATTCTCGAACTGCAACTCATCAGGAACAGCCGTTACGACGTAAAAATCATGCCATACCTTTCGTGGATGTTTATCCTCCTCTTTAACTCCGTATTCAGGATCATCAAAGTCAGGTCCCCTGCCGCGAATTAGCGATCACTCCACACCGTCAGTCACAGGGCACCAACAGAATGATCAGCTCGATATTGTCTACTTTTATCTTTTTGGTAATCTGGTCAAGACTTTCCGGGTTCATCGCACCCTCGCCGTTGGTCACCAGGACAATCCTGCGCTTATACTTGAGTTTCTTGCACTGCTCGATGATCATCTGCATAGCCAGCACGAGGGCAGAGATAGCTGCGAGAGTCAGCATGCCAGACATAAATCAATGCAGATACACTCACCATCTCCCTTATTCGTCTTGCTAGGCTTAATCTGTTCAGTCAACTGTCGGATATCCTCCATGAGGAACCTGGTTCGTCAGCGACGCACGCTACATTGATCCCCGCGACGCAACATACTGCTTCAAGCCCGACAGTACGGAAAGATTCGAGAACTCGAGTTCATCACCCAGCTCATGGACAGTATCTGACTCCGTTAGCTTCATCCTGCATGGAATACCACGCTAGCGCACCATCGGTTCTCAGCCCGACCACACCAACCAGAGCCGTTTTGCGTCCAGTCGCCACCTGTTAGACCAATTAGCATATTATAGAGACAGAGATAGCTGATAGGAAACACCCACCGTCCCTGTGATGCGGTCCCAGACATACTGCATAGCCCATTCGAGATCGGTCATTGATCGGCCATTGCGGCGCTCGCCCATGGACCTGCCAAAGTCCACGATGTAGACCGTTGCCTCTTTTTCGGCCATGGTTGCAGAAGTGAAAACAGATGCTAGACTCAGGCCAGCAGAGACCAGAAGCGCCGGCAATAAGAGGCTCGCCGAGCTCAAGGCAGAAAGCGGCCGGCCGTAGGCAGACGCGTGATATTTCCTCATTGGGACGGAGGCGGAACGCGAAGGCACATGACATCATCGCGACGGAGGCGTGACAATGCTAAAGTGGCTGTGTGGTTTACATTTTGTGAGGTAAAGGTGCGTGGCTTTACTCTGCTGGGCGGGAAGGGGTGTGGCAATTGCCCCGCATTTCAACCATCGATCTACGAGTGATAGTATACATGACGCTACCATTTGTTTTTCTTCATTCTTCTTCTTCTTCTTCTCGTCATGGCAGTTTTTTTTTTTTTTTCATTTTTTTTCCAATTCAACCATAGTAAAAAGCAAGTTCTTTCGCATTTTCATGTCTCCTGGCGAATAAATCCGATTTAACCATAATTCGCGTTTTCATAGCCAGGTCTATGAAATAAAACAACTCGGATACAATGGTGACCAGACTTCTCAAAGTATGCGATGATGCTGATGTTCTGCCACCTCGCGCATCCATGCTTGGTTCTTTGAAGCAACATCAGCGACCTAAAAAGGTGCGATGCTGCATTATTTAACAGGTTCATACACAGGTGAAGCTTTTAGAAATGCATACATCAATCCCATAGGACTTGATCGGTAGAGACAGGGACCATTCGAGGTATACTACGAGTCCCCAACCGTCCCATGCGTTCCACCAAGATAAAGTCAACAAAGTGGTATTCATCGAAGTACCTAGCCAGATTTAACAGCATCGACATTGTGAACAGAGATCGTCAACACCCAAGCGGAAGAAGAGAGATTTGTCCCGACAGCGAAGAACAAACAAACTCGTCAGCAACAAGACAATATCAGACTTTTGACTCTTCATAGCTCATTGATCATCGATCATCTAGCGAGACACTGGTCTTCGACACAGGCAAAAGCAACCTCTCTTCCTGTACTCTGCATCTTTCTCAAATCCCTATGGCGATTCCTGCTGGTCTGCAAACCGTTGCCAGTCCTCCACGCTAAAAGTATGTCCTTCCTGTGTTCCATCCTCGCTTTCCATTCGCTCAGCCAGCCCCGAGGGTGTGGCACTGGGAGAATATGGAAATGTGTCGGTCTGAATATGGTCTCTGGTCATCGTGTGACTATAGACGCCAGGCCTCGGAGTGTTCAAGGAAGTTGGTGATGGGGCTTCGTCACAAGCAGCTAGCTCTCTGAGATTATTTATATCTCTCGCCGTATTCTCAAACTCTTCCTGGAGGATATTGCACAAATCACGGTACTGTTCAGGCTTGAGCAACTTTCCATGAGCTCGTTTCATACCTGCCCCGGCCTCACTCACTCTGGACAACTGGTCCTGGAACCGCTCCTGGATATGTTTCTGCAGCAGTATCCAGACCGAAGCGAATCGATATTCCTTCCAACCAGAAAGCTGCACTCTTGGTTGGTCCTTGTCGGCCAAGATCCGACTGGCCAAGAGGTGAAAGTGAGTCTGCATTTTCACCGAGACGCGGTCTATTTTGCGTGAGAGCCGGTTCACATCCTTGTCGATTTCTCCGAGCAGGCTCATGACGCTATTCATCGCCGTGTCTTCGTTGTCACTGGCGAGGACCGGGACAGACCTCAGACTATTCGAAGGTATTTTGGCAGTATTACCCTCTTGCATTTTTGGATATATATACGCCTGAAATAAACCCCTAAATCAAGTGCTCCCTAGCACGAGCTTAAATAAAATGTCATACCTTCTATAGAGCAATATCCCCACTCACTCTAATGATCCCCAAACCTCATTTCCAAGTTGGCCCAAAGCTGCCCACTTCCCCAACGCCAAGCCTGGACCCTGAAAGCCCACATCTAATTTAGGCAACTCCAAGCACTGTCCCCATCTCCCCACCCATGATGCAACATTAATACTATACGAACCAAAAGCAACTAATGGCATCCGATAAGGCGGTCATCGGTGAGCACGATAAGAGAAGAATGTCTCACTCGTCTACCGTCTTGACCCATGCAGTGCAGTGCAGATTGATGGATCAATAATAGCTTAGTTCCCCTCCCCCAAATCCCCAAATCCCCAACCCTCAAATCCCCAAACAATCAACTATAAAAACCCCAATTCTCATCAATCACCACGACACCAGCATCATGTCCCTACCCCCTACAACCAACCCAACAATTACAGACACCCCAACATGGCTAGTACAACCAGTACCATCCCAGCAACCTGCCTCGCAGCCGTCGTGAAAGAGGTAAGTAGATAGATAGACACATGCCCCCCTTCCTTTCCCTTCCCCAAACTTCTCCCCCAAGCCCAGCATCCCTAACACCAACCAGTTTCACAAACCCTACACCCTCACCAAAACCCCCGTCCCTTCCCCCAACACCCTCTCGCCCCACGACATCCTGTTAAAAGTAGCCGTCGCCTCCTTCTGCCACACCGACGCGATGGTCCTAGCCGGGACCTTCCACGCCACGGCCGCGCACACACTTCGCCATCGGCGACCGGATCATCGCCATCAGCATCCGCGACCCCTGCGGGACATGCACCGACTGCACCGGCCCCGAGGAACACCGCCTCACATGCAAATTCACGCGGGGGTTCACGGGGATATCCCTCCCCGGGGTGTTCCAGGAGTACATGGTGGTGGATGCGCGGTTCAGCGTGCGGATCCCGGATGCGATGGGGTTTGTGCGCGCGGCGCCGTTGACGTGTGCGGGGAGTACGAGTTGGCGGGCCGTGAAGCGCGCGGGCGTGCGCAGGGGCGGGTGGTTGGGGGTTGTGGGGAGTGGGGGCGGGTTGGGCCATTTGGCGGTGCAGTTTGCGAAGAAGATGGGGGTGAATGTGGTGGGGGTGGATGGGAGGGAGGTCGGGTTGGAGTTGTCTAGGAGGATGGGGGCGGATTTGGTGGTTGATGTTGGGGTGGGAGCGGAGGCGTTGGTGAGGGCTGTGAGGGGGAGGGTTGGTGAGGATGGAGCGGAGGGGGAGCGGTTGTGTGATGCGGCTGTTGTGTTAAGTGATGCGCCTGGGGCGGTGCATACGGCGATGATGATTACTAGGTGTCATGGGTTGGTGGTGCAGGTGGCGCAGCCGGATAAGGTTGAGTTTCCGTTTCAGGAGATGATTTTTAGGGATATTAGGCTTATGGGCTCGAATTTGTCGAGTAGGCAGGAGTTGGAGGATCTGGTCAGGTTTGTGGAGGAGGAGGATGTCGTGGTGGAAACCACGGTGTTTAGGGGGTTGCAGAGCCTGGAGCAGGTGCTTGAGCGGGCTCATTCGGGGACGGTGGCTGGGAAGATCATGGTTGTCGTGGTGGATCCGGAGCAGGTTGATGAGTAGGGTTGTTGTCGGGGTAGGGTGGTGGTGATGGTGCTTGAAGTGATTGCTTTGGGGCAGTGACTGGGGATAGTAGGGCTGGGCTGGGCTGCGGGTCAGCTCTGCATTAGACTGCTGGTTGTGAGAAAAGTCAAGGGCAGTAGAGACAGTGGGAACAATATCAAAATCTATTGAGATGGGTATCATATCCAGCCAACGCTAATACAACGCCAAAAATCCGCTACGAAGCCGCCTGTTCGACCAGATACTTCCGGAAGGAATCCTTCAGTATGTTGATCCGCCGTTGCGTATGCACGAACATCTCCCGGTACATATCCAGACCCTCCTGCACCACCTGCTGGCGCGTGATTGACCCGGCGCAAATCTCCCGCATCCGAAGTTCCATCTCCTTACGAAGGAACGGTTTGCTCAGTGACGGGTTATCCGGCATCCCCGCAAAGACATTATCATATCCCTCGACTATCGCTATCCCCAGGCGAGTCGGTATCAGTTCCTTCGTCGCGTTTCGACCGCTCCCGCGCGAGTTCACGGCGACATATTGTCGCTCCTTGATTTTGGCAATGTGTTCAGCCATGGTAGCATCGGTGCCGATTCCGTTGGCATCCATGAGACCGATTAGTTCAGGTTCGGTCAGGTAGTTCGGGGCCGATGTTTTGCCGTCGAAGATCTTGGCTTCGGTTGGCTCGAACTGCTCCCCCATTTGGAAGTTTGGCAGCTGCTGGCTGCTCTCCCACTTGTCGTAGACGTAGACATCTAGATAGTTTCTTTCGAGGACGAGGAGGCCCTTGGCATGGAAAAACTCGTCGCCGTATTGTATCTCAACTTCGCTGGTCTGGCCTTTGGCGTCTTCCGAGCAGCAGGCGAGGAATCGTCGGGTTACGAATTCGTATACTTTCTTTTCATCCGCCGTTAAAGCCGTAGGTGCCACCCAGCTGACTGGGTGGATGGGTGGATGGGCCTGATCGTTGTGTCGGCCTGCTCGGGGCGTTCTGAATCCGCCATCAATAAGACTATACAGTTAGCAGCTGCAGAGAAATGTTTTCGGGGGCATTTACTTTCGAGCGTATTGACCCCAGTTTGCGTCGGGGAATTGTTTTTCGACCAGCTTCTTCAGGTCAATGGCTTTGTCGAACTGGTCCGTTTCGGTACGGGGATAGCTGATGAAACCCTTCGTGTAAAGGCCTTCTGCAACCTGGGAAGTGTGAGTGATGATATGGATGTATGGTCAAGAATGCATGTCTACCTTCATGATTGTTTGACTGTCCATGCGCAGGAATCTACTCCCCATCATTTGTAAGTCGACCGTGGTCAACGGCAGGGGCC
Organism: Aspergillus ellipticus CBS 707.79; assembly: GCA_003184645.1. Taxonomy (NCBI): domain Eukaryota; kingdom Fungi; phylum Ascomycota; class Eurotiomycetes; order Eurotiales; family Aspergillaceae; genus Aspergillus; species Aspergillus ellipticus. Next base: position 72,444 of record KZ825851.1, on the reverse strand, counting down.
TCCATTTGCTGGTAGGTTTTTGATTGACCTTGGTGACTTTGGCCTTCTTTGCCTTCAAACACCGCTCTAGCATCACCGTCACAGCGGCTCTGTCGAAAAGATGGACACGCTTCCAAAGGAAGTTGACCTTGATGTCTTCTCGTGAATGCATGACCTTAATGCCCCAGAAAGTCTCTGGTTTGAAGTTCTTCACTCGAAGGTAGCGATCGACTACGAAACCGAGGGTCGGAAATTGACAAGATCCTGCTCGATGATTAGGAGCTGCCCCCAAAGCGGACTGTTCACGAGCTAAAAAAAAAAAAAAACATACCATAACTTATGATAGTTTCCTCCAAGACTGGAGAAATGGGCTTCAGCTGAAGGGTCAACAAGCGAGTGAACGCAGCCCCGATGCGGAGATCGAGCTCGATTCTTGCCGCTACGGCGTTTGCCTGGAGGTCATCCAGCTCGATGAGTCCTCGAGCCGCACTCAGAACGTGGCTTTGGCAGGAATGTTAGCTATCGATTGACGTCGTAAGGTGGGCCGGGTACTTACGCCTTCTCTGTATTGCTGAATCTCGCGCGTTTGACGAGAATACGAGCATTCCCTTCTTTGGCCTGCTTGCGGATTTCGGTGCCAATATGCTCACCCTCTCGATCACAATCAGTCCAGATAAAAAGCGCCTTACTTCCCCTGGCTTGTTCTTGGATGTTGTTCGCAATGGCTACTTTATCCTGTTCTCGAGCATTAGTATACAGAGTCGCTTGCCGTCAAGGCTTCAAGCCGGATAGCTGCTTACTTGGGCCACAGACTCAAGCACCGGGGCCTCAAACAGTGCCGCCGGTGGACATGACAGCCAGGCTTTATACTGACGCTCGAATTCCAAGCCCGTCAAATGACCAATGACGCTGGTCATGGTTACGGAGCAAGTGCCCCATGGCCCGCCGAAATTGAAGTCGAATAGATAGTTCTTCACATATTGGTTGCCACGAATGGCTATCTACTTCTACTTCAGCATACGTTCCTCCCTCCAGGCCGGATACGGCCGGTCGAAGCCACTTACTGTTTGAAAGGAGCCTCCAGACAAGTGCTGGGCCACAGCCTTGGCGATGGCAGGCTTTTCTGCCACGCACAGCACCTTCGGGACGGGCATGGCAGTCGGTCCAGGTTAGGAGGCACTACTGTAGCGCGTCCACGGCATCTCCTCATTTGAAATCCGCACCCGGCGATGAATTGGGGGGCATGGCTGAGGGCGCCTGTCGGATGGCCGCTCCGACGCGAAACAGACGCGAGGATCACGGGAGGCATGCTGCCTGGGTGCCTTGTATAGGTGCCTTGTTTTGTTCAATTACTTGCCTGAGGCAGAAGATAGCTCCTATTGCGCTAGTCCGGAACAGGCCAAGCGACGGCACGGGCTGGCAGGCTGCCGCCTGAGGCGGGCAGGCGGTTGCTCGGCTGTTGTTGGGCGGAAGTTGTGGTTGTTGTTGTTTTCGCCGGCCACCTTTTCTACTCTGCGCCTCTCCACTTGCATGCGACTGCTTCGAATCACCCCAGCAGCAAGCACGTCCAGCTTACCAACATGGCGCTACCACTCCCTGACGTCAAGTCCGTTGCGGACTGTGCTTCCTTCAATCATACCGTCCTACCCTTCCTGTCGCAGCTCACCGCGCTCCCCGAGCGCCTGCAGATTGCGGCGGCGGCCAAGGATGTCGACATCCTGAAGGACATTTACCTCTTCACCAACCCTCTTATCACGGCCTTGGCCACCAGTCTCTTCCTCTCCGCCCTCTTCCTTATCTTCTCCGAGATCAACCGGAACTACTCCCAGGTTGACCGCTTCTGGAGCCTCCTGCCCTCCGTGTACAATGTGCACTTCGCTGTCTGGGCACGCCTGTCGGGTCTGCGGACCCAGAGCTTGGATACCATCGCGGTCATCAGCTTGTTGTGGAGTGTAAGACCCTTCCAACCATTCCTTTACCTTACACCCAAGCTAACCCACCCGCGCAGGCTCGCTTGACCTTCAACTACTGGCGTAAAGGCGGCTACTCCATCGGCTCCGAGGACTACCGCTGGCAGATTGTCCGCTCCAAGGTCAACAACCGCTTCGTCTTCTTCATCTTCAACATCCTCTTTATCAGCCTCGCGCAGTCCCTGTTGCTGCTCACCATCACGGCGCCCACCTACAACTTCCTCCTTCTCTCTCGTCTGGGCCAGACCTCCTTCGAGCTCCCCGACCTCGTCTTCTCCCGCGCCACCTTCTTCTTCCTCATCATCGAATACTTCGCCGACCAGCAGCAATGGAACTTCCAGTCTGCCAAGCAGGAGTACCAGAAGTCTGCGCGCATCCCTGACCAGTACAAGGGACAGTACACCCCCGAGGACCTGGAGCGCGGCTTCGTGGTCAGCGGCCTCTGGTCCCTGTCCCGCCACCCCAACTTCCTCTCCGAGCAGGTCATCTGGCTCACTCTGTACCTCTGGAACTGCTACCGCACCGAATCCTACCTTCAGTGGACCGGTCTCGGTGTCTTGGGCTACCTGCTCATCTTCCAGGGTAGCACTCGTCTCACCGAGTCCATCAGCGCCAGCAAGTACCCCGAGTACCGTGAGTACCAGGCTCGTGTCGGACGGTTCATCCCCCGTTTCTCCGTGAAGCCCAAGTACAAGAGCAGCGGCAAGAAGAAGTCCCGTAAGGCTGCCACCGAGCAGACGGCCGAGCAGGTTGCTCCTCAGGAGACGGACAAGAAGAGCCAGTGAGCATGGCGCTTAGCTAGCTAGCTAGCCAGCTATCTATCTATCTATCTATCCATCTATCTTCTTCAAGTGGCTCACTGCATCGTTGATTAGGCGACGGGTTTTGGTTTTATTTTATTTTATTTTATTTTATTTTGTTTAGTCATCTATATCTCTGGTTCTTTGGAGTACATATTTGGTGTTGAAATTTTTGGAAAACATATCTTATTTTGCTCTTGGCATTTATCTTTTTTCGCCGTACATCTTCACTCGCCCTACCATCGACCTTCTTTTTAGGAGAAGTTCATCAAATCCTGTTGAAACTTACCAGGGGCGCACGTTAGAGGCAAGGGCTCTTTTGGTGTTGGGGGGACCTGTGTTTGTGTTTCTTTGGTCGGGCATTCCTTATGTCTGTATTTATTTGTTAATAAATTCATCAAGTAAAAGAACCTTTGCGTGAAACGGTCATGTTAGTCCTCATCATTGTAGTACCAAATTCCATGAACCCTGCAGGTTGTCGAATCTCCACGGTGGTAGATTGAGATCAATGTTACGAGAGTATCATACGGTTGGACACGATATAAAAACCCAACAACAACCTTCTAGATATCAGACACCAATGCGGATATGACTACCTACTATACATACAGTACAATACACCGGTTTACTTCCCCGAGAAGAGAGAGAGAAAGTGAACGAAGAGAGGAGGAAAAGAGCTGGTGGTATCAGGGACGGGCGGATGTGGAGGCGCAAGGAGGAGTAGAGAGACGACGGAGCAGAGCAGATAAGATACCCAGACGTGAAGAGGGGGGAATGAGGCCTAGTATTTATGGAAACAGCATGGAAAAGGGAGAAAGATGAAGAAAAAAAAAGATAAAAAAAAAGGGCAAAAAGCTGAGAAAGATATCGGAAAGGAGATGCTCCGTGTCAATAAATACAAAACCCAACCCAGGCAGAAAAAAAGAAAAATAACGATATAATGTGTCCCCTCATCAGCCGTGATATCCCCCGCGCTCATAAGGAAGATAAGAGAGATCCCCGAATATGCGTCTACGGGGAGGAGATGGGATTCTCTTCCGGTCCATCCTTGCCCTTCGCGGCGTCATCCACCTGGGTAGGTTCGGGGGGAGCGATGGTGCCGCGGCCGTCGAAGTACTTGGCGAATTCGCCGGATTCGGGCCATTCTCTGGGGCCGAGAAGACGAATCATGTCGTCGCGGCTGAGGACTTCCTTGGACAGGAGTTCCTCGGCCACGATGCCGACTTCCTTCTTCTTCTCGGTGAGGAGGGTGTGGCATTGCTGGTAGGCCTTGGCGATGATCCGACGGACCTCCTCGTCAATCTCCCGGGCCGTGGTCTCGGAGAACGGCTTCATCATCTGTTGTCTGGCATCCTCCTCGTAGTAGATGTAGCCCAACTTGGACGACATGCCGAATTTCGTCACCATGGCGTTGGCCATCTGGGTGACTTTGTTGAAATCGTCGGAAGCTCCGCTAGTGACGGTCTCGAAATGCAGCTCCTCGCTGACACGTCCTCCCAGGGTCATGGCCATACGGTCCATCATCTGGTTGGCGTTCATCAGGTAAGTATCACCTCCTGCCGGCAGGTACTGGGCATAACCCAGAGCGCCCTGGCCACGGGGAATGATGGAAACCTTGAGGAGAGGATCGGCCCAACGGAAGTACCATCCACAGATGGCGTGGCCAGCCTCGTGGTAGGCGACAGTGCGCTTCTCCTCGGGCGAAAGCACGAGAGACTTCTTCTCCAAGCCACCAATCACACGTTCAATCGCCTGCTCGAAGTGCTTCATGGTGACAGTCTCGGCGTTTTCACGAGCGGCTGGACATTAGAATAGAAAAGTTAGCTATCGCTTTCGACCATAGGATTTAATTACTTTCGGGGGGAACGAGTCAACATACCAACCAAGGCCGCCTCGTTGCAACAGTTGGCGATATCGGCACCAGCAAACCCAGGAGTCAAGGCCGAAAGTCTACCCTTGAGGTAGTCCAAGTCCTCGTTTGTCACGATCTTTTTAAGGTGAACGGCAAAAATCTGTTTACGGCCATCCATGGTGGGTCTGTCGATAGAGATGTGTCGGTCGAAACGTCCGGGACGCATCAAAGCCTTGTCGAGAACGTCGGGTCTATTCGTACCAGCCAACACCACCACCTGCTCTGAAGTGTTGAAACCGTCCATCTCGGTCAGAATCTGGTTCAGAGTGCTCTCACGCTCATCGTTACCACCGCCGTGGTTGGATTTGCCTCTCGCTTTACCAATCGCATCAATCTCATCAATGAAGATAATGCACGGCGTGTTTTTCCGAGCGTTCGCAAACAGATCACGGACCCGGGAAGGACCAACACCCACAAACATCTCAACAAACTCCGAACCACTGACACTGAAGAAAGGCACGCCGGATTCGCCGGCCGTGGCTTTGGCCAGGAGTGTCTTACCAGTACCGGGGGGACCCGAGAGAATGGCGCCACGAGGGATTTTGGCACCGAGCTTCTCAAACCGCTTGGGGTTCTTCAGGAAGCTGACAAACTCCATGATTTCAACCTTGGCTTCATCCATTCCAGCCACGTCGGCGAACTTGGTCTTGACATCGGTCTCGTGGTTGAAACGTTTGGCCCGGCTCTTACCAATGCCAAATATCCCGCTCTGGCCACCTCCACCACCTGCACGTCTCGTCATATAATACAGACCAAACATGATGATCGCTGTGGGGGCCAATGAAAACAGCGTAGAAACCCATGAAATTTCCTGTTGATAGTTGACGGGAATCCGTTCCGCGGGAGGAATTCCGAGTTCCTTCTGGGCTTCCTCCAATCTATTTTCAAAGCCCTCGACAGATCCGATGGTGAAGTAGTAGAAAAAGAACGGGTTGGCAGCAGGCGAGTCCGGGTATAACTGGGCCACCGCTTCACGGCGCAGCTCTACCCGAACCTTGTTGGCGTTGATGACAGTCAGCTTCTCAACCAAGCCCTTGTCGAGGAAATTGGCTCTGAATTCCTGCCAGGTAATATCCCTGACATTCTCGCCCGGAAAGAGGCTGGTGAAAACATAGTAAGACACAAACATGCTGATGATAATGGTGGTCGTGTCGAGCTTGATTGTTGGCACTTTTAGATCCTGGGACTTCTTGTCGGACTTGCCCTCAGAGCTCTGGCCGCGCGATTCGTTACCTTGCCCTTTCTCTTGCTCTTGCTGCTCGGACTTCGGCTTCCCATCCCTCTCCCTCTCTAATTCATCAATCTTGAGAGCCAATCCCTTGAGGTGCTTCGTAGCATGGCGCGTCAAATTTATGTAATCCATGATATTCGGAGGTTTTCCCGACTTAAGACGCCCCTGCATGAAGGTCTTAAGCTCCTGAGGAAGCCCGTCTCTCATTATAACCTCCCGCATGGCGTCGAGCATTGTGTAGTGCTTCTCGTCCACCATTGACTTCGCGCGAGTGATGAACTGGTCGAGAACCTCCTGCTCCTCCTTAGTGAGGGCTGATTGGGGCTCCTGTGGCTCCTTTGGCTCCTTCGGTTGTTCGCCATTGCCACTGGGTCCGGTTGCTGAGCTCGGTGTCTTGCTGTCCTTGTCATTCGGGGGCTTCGGCTCGCCGGAGGGTTGGGTGGCATATGTCCTGGCTCGGTGCGCGAGAATTAGAGATGAAAGTCTTGACTGCGGAGCGTGCGCAGAGAGCGGTCCTGCGCGGTAGAGGTAGTCTGCGCCTCTCCTCGAGTATCGAGCAAGATTGCCTGGCCGTCGGAGCAAGGAGGCCATGGTCGAGGAAGATGAGCCCGAAGGCTTAGGTAGAGGGTGAAGGGTTCGAGATCTCAATGGCGAAGAGAGGCCGTCGAATCCATACGGGCCCTCTTTGGATGGGAGATGGAGGAGGTGCGGGGAGTTGGAAAGCTCTTGGGGAGCTGATGATGCCGGGCTGGAGGTTCACCGTTTCCCGCCGCCTTCGATTTTCGCCGGTCCGGCTGCCGGCTGAGTCATCCACCCACCGCCTCGCCGGCCAGAACCCGAAGGAAGGCAGTGGACGTGGCCATCGTCATCGGGGTCGATGGGGCACATTTTAATTGATTAAGAGTACTCTGTAGCATCTACATACCTACGTATATATCTAACCCTAGAGGCACATGCTGGGCTCTGCTGGGGGCGGCTTACGCAGTACGTCCACGTGTAGAGCAAGTCTTTTGTATGATTAAGTCAATATACCTGCAAAGAAACCAATTTGGACATGAAAGTTCATTCCAGAGACCACTGGATACTTTTGGATAGGAAAAGCTTGAAACACAGAACGAACCCAACTCCATCATAACCTCAAGGTATCGAACCCGACCAGACAGCCGGACAGAAAGAAACGTAAGAAGCGCATACCCTTTAATCGAGGTCCATCTCCTCCTGAGTAGTACCATCCACCAGCACCCGGGTCTTCTTCTTCTGCCGGAGCCGCTCCTCGCCGTGCAGTCTGCTCGAGGCCTTGATGTCGGACACCAGAGGCTGTCCCTCCTCCCGCTCGCGGAGCTCCTTGCGGATGAGGTGCTCGCCGGTCATGACAACCTTGCGGTCCTCCTCGCGCTTGCGGTCCCGCGCAAGCTTGCCCGCCAACCGGCGCTTCGTGAACACCCGCTCTCTGCGCGTCCGGATCTCCTCCACTCTCTCCATGGCCTTGATCGTGGCGGCGACTAGGTTGCGGTCGTACTTGACGGGGACGTTTCTCTTCTTGGCGAACTGGGACAGCACCAGGGACGAGTCGACAATCATTTCCTTGCCCTTGGCGGCGCGACCGGCCTTGGTCCACTTCACACGTCTCGGTTGGCGCTTAGCCTTGAAGTTCTGATGGGTGGGAGGAGTTAGCTTGCACCTGACCAGACCGGCTGGGCGTTACTTATCATTTGCTTCGGCAGAATCTGAACGCCTTGGCATCGTTGCGGACAAACTGAATACCCTTGCTAGGGTAGACAGGCCGGGAGCAGAAATGGCACGTTTCGACTCTGTCGGGGGAAGTCAGCGAGAAGTTCTTGCGGCAGAGAAAAGTTTCGTTCAGGAGATGGGGGGAGGCGGGGAGCTCACCTCATTTTGGGCTATGTGTTGACTTGTGTAGACCCAGATGTGGCGTTCGGAAGGGAAAGTAGAACACCGAAAGCTGAGGTTAGAAGCCGCAATGCACTCCTATCCCACCGTCGTGAAGAGAAGATCTCCGACCCTCAGGACAGGAACCGCATCAAAAATTGAAGCGTGGAGCATCCGGCGCTAAACCCAACCGGGAAATGCGGCGCCGCTCCGATTTTTTATCTGGACTTCCGCTTCTCCCAACGTCACTCCTTCGATATCCCGCGTCCTGTGGTACTTCCATCCTCCCCACGTTTCTTTCTGACTAGTCGCTCGACTGCTTCAACATGGCTACTGCTCTTGCCGTTGGATTCGGTGTCGCTACTGCGGCCTTTTTGGTAAGCTAGGAGGGACTCCGGGGTTGGCTCCACATCAAGGATATCAGACGGCTGACTACTCATCTTCATCTGGCAGGGTCGCGCAGGTCTCGTTGCCTACCGTCGTTCCCAGGGAAGTGTGAATGCCATGGGGAAGGCATTCTACAAGGGGTTAGTTCATATGATGCAGATGCAGTGTGAGATCGCCACGGACCGCTAACTCGCATACAGTGGCTTTGACCAGCGGATGACTCGCCGTGAAGCCTCCTTGATCCTGGAACTTCCGTATGTCGACCTGCCTACACTTGATGATTGGAAATACGTCTAACAAAGCGGACAGGGAGCGTACTCTGAACAAGGACAAGGTCCGCAAGAAGCACCGCCAGCTCATGCTTCTCAACCACCCCGATCGCGGCGGCAGCCCGTATCTCGCGACCAAAATCAACGAGGCAAAAGAGTTCCTCGACAAGCATACTTAGAGCTTCCCCGAAATAGATTCTCCTCGACGATCGTTCCAGACGTTCCATGGTGGATTAGAGGAGGCAGCCCGGAGATGCACACGATACTTTAGGTATCATATACTGTACAAGAGAATTTCTTTGGGTGCATAGCGAGGCGTTGGTGGGATTATTCGACGATGAGGCTAGACATCTCTTCGTGCTCCTGACAGGGGCTTTTACATTGTCACTATATCCTGATAAGATCGCCGCTCTTGAATATATAACTGTATCATTATCTATTTTGCCCATGTTTGCCTGAGTGGGGGTCGAGAGTAGCAGTAGAAGCTGTTAAAGTCTCAGACTCAGTATCAAAAGTCGACCACTATTTCTGACATCCATGGCCATGCAATAAATAAGCATGGCGCCGTTGGGGCTGCTGATCGTCTAAGTAAGTACGGAGTAGTATGTGTGACTCGAACCCCCGTCCCAATCCATGTGGACTAAGTAGGTACTGTCGGTGAGGTCCACGAATAAGCCTCTAGGCGGGGTACAGGGAGCCAGAACATTCTAAGAATCAAGCCCGTAGGGTGAGACCCGTACGGTCAATAGATCCATGAACTCAGCAGTAGTGACTAAGTACTAGTAGGGAGCCCCCTGATGAAGTCCCCATACGAGGTACGAGGTACGAGGCCAGTACGAGGCGCGCCAGACAAAGAACCGGCCGGAAAGGCGGGGGTCCGACTGCCCGATGGCCAGCCGCTGACCAAGCGCGGCCAGGGATCCCAGTCGGGCTTCCGCCAAGCCGCAGCCCACGGCCGGGACGGAGAGACGCCATCCGCCATCAGGAAATTTTCATTCGCCCAGAACGGAACCGGACCTAGCGGATTCCGTGCTGGACTGATCGAAGGGCTGGACGGTAGACAGTGGACGGGCGGACGAACGAACCTACTCCGTAGTACTACTAGATATGGATGGTACTTACGACTTACGTAGGGGGTCGAGGGAGTCTAAACAGTAACTCTCCATTGCGGGTGGGTTTCACCGGTTTCAGCACGACAGGGATAAGAGGCAGCCTTGGGGGCTCGATCGAGTCATTGGAGGCTAGTGTCACCTGCAGCCCGTCAGTGTCCTGAGGACGTACTCCGTAGATAGATAGATAGACCATATGGGCAGGTGCAGGTGGTCCAGCAGAGCTTAGGGCATCCTGGACCCAGAGGCAGCAGCCGTTTACGTGACCCTCCAATCCTCGGCGTTAGCTTACCTCCTCGCCATGTCTCCGACTCATATCTAAAGCTGGATGGCCAGGCTCGGGTTTTTCTTTTTTACCGCTGATCGAGGTCCATCATTGCCCTCGGTCCCTGCATTCCGCGTTCCCCCGTTGACATCAGCGCTCGTTTCTTCTTTCTCCCTGCCCTATCCTCTCACTTCCAGTAGTTCCAACACGCACAAGTCGCCGAGTCGCCACGTGCCTGTATGGGGGAAAGATTGGGTTGAGTAAGCCACACTGTCAGCCATTCTTCCATCATTCCCTTTCACTTCCAACCCACCCCCCCCTTGGCCTCTTTGATGCGCTTCCCCACCGGACACTGGCTCTGACCCGGCTCACCCTAGTCGTTCCTTATTGGAATCTTGTTTCCCTGTCTGCATCCCGAGAAACGGCCGATACGTCGCATTGCCCCCTCCCCCCCGTTGACGTCTTCGGGGACGAACCCCGCATCGCCCAGTACGCTCGAAGCATACACTACCCGCTTGGACTGGGACTCCACGTCATAGGCAAGCTCCTCGAACAACTAGCTACGCCTCGCCAGATCGTCCCCCCCCCCGCACGATGGATGGCATCGGAGATGCCCCCGAGGGCATGGGCTTCGATATGCCAATGCTCATGAACAACCAGCAGCAGTTTTTCGGGGCCTATGGGCCCGACGGCTCGCCGATAGGTATGCAGCAGAACATGTCCTACCAGGACGATCCGTCGATGGGCGCAGGCGATGACAGCAACGATCCCAAGAGACGAAGAATCGCGCGGGTGAGTGGATGGTGACCTGTATGAGTTCGGCGGCTGGATTTCAGTGAGCTCATCGTTCTCCGCATAGGCCTGCGACATGTGCCGGAAGAAGAAGATCAAATGCGACGGGAAAATGCCCAAGTGCTCGCATTGCATCAACTACAAGACCGAATGCATATTCACCCAGGTCGAGAAGAAACGGAATCCGCCCAAAGGGTATGCGTGCCTGAACTGCCTGGTCGACGTCTGCTCGCGCTAACTGCTTCCCCACCGCGTAGTGCCAAATACATTGAAGGGTTGGAAAATCGGCTGGGAAGGATGGAGTCCCTGCTTCGTCTCTCCGGTCTCTTGTCAGAGGAAGATGGCGGAAAGACGGATCTGGGAACGCTGGAGAAACGCCTGGCCGACCGATCGCTGGCAAATGGAGGGCTCAGTGGTCCTAAAAGTCCGAGTAGATTCAATGCTCCCCCTTCAAACGCCCAATCTCAACAGACCTCATCATCCCATCATTCGACCCCTCGTGTAGATTCCCAGTCCAGTCCGCACACCGCTGCTACATCGCCAGAGTCACAGAAGGAATCGGAGACTGAGGTTGAGGGCCTGTCGGATATGATGTGTTCGCTGGTGACGAACAACTGCGGCGAGACTCGATATATTGGTGGGTGCTTTCGATTTGTTTCTAGCTACCCGTTTGATAATGAGACTAAGAGCTGCGACAGGATCGTCTTCCGGCTTCTCGATATTCTCCCCGAAGGGCATCCAGTGGGTCAACGAAAAGACGGGTGACACTTCGTTCCAAGACATGATATCGTCCGCCTATATTGATGACAACAAGTGGATGTATTGGAAGCCCGAGATCTTCAGTGACATCTTCGCCCGTCGCGTCTTCAAGCCGTTGCCGCCTAAAGAAGAGGCCATCTCTCTATTCAAAGACTTCTTCGCCAACTTCAACTGCATGTTTCCGCTCTTCCATGAGCCGACCTTCATGCACCTGGTCGAGCGACAGTATTCTCGCGATCCATACGAAGGTTCAGGGTGGTGGGCTAGTATGAATGTTGTCCTGGCCATCGCGCACAGGATACGCGTCATGAGTAATCTGGTGCCCCAAGATGAGGATAAGAAAGGATGGCTCTACTTGAAGAACGCTATGGCCGTTTTGACGGAGCTTACGATGCGGAATACGGACCTGCTAAGCGTGCAGGCACTGCTGGGCATGGTGAGTGAACTGAAGCTGTAAGTGCTTCTGATGATTGCATGCTAATTAATTCCACAGTCTCTTTTCTTGCAAGGAACGCCCAACCCTCAACCCTCTTTCTTCCTAGTTGCGGCTGCCATTCGGCTCTCTCACAGCATCGGTCTCCACAAGCGAGGCTCTGGATTTGGGTTGAACCCAGTGGAGGTGGAGCAACGGAAACGAGTGTTCTGGATTGCGTACCTTCTAGATAAGGAGTGAGTTATGCCGCCATGGCCACATGTTCGTCCGTCCTAATCATTTCAATAGCATATGTCTCCGTTCCGGTCGTCCACCTGTTCAAGATGACGATGACATGAATGTTGAACTACCAAGCGACGATCCTCCGGACAACATTGGCAACGTTCCATTATCGGACGGTGGCAAATTTAATCTGTTCAGGTCTATGTGTCGCTTTGCCTCCATCGAAAGTCAAGTGTACAAACGACTCTATTCCGCCAAAGCATCAAAACAGTCCGATGGCGAATTGTTGAACACCATTGGAGAGCTCGACAAGGAGCTGGAGGAATGGAAGGACAGCATCCCCCTCGAATTTCGGCCAGAGAATGAAATCAAAGCAACCTACACTCCTCTCATACTGCACGTTGTCGTTCTCCATTTCGCTTATTACAACTGCTTGACAACCATCCACCGTATGTCTGTGCATCATGGTTATTGGACAAGCCGACTATCCAACTACGCAATTCAAGGCCTCAATGCCAGGCCGTTGAACCCTAGGGTGTTCTTGTCCGCAGTCCTTTGCGTGACTGCTGCACGAGCATCCATCAACCTAATCAAATACATACCGCAAGGCGATTTTGCTTGTGTCTGGTGAGTTTGAAAAAACACAACGACTGAAATCCGATCGCCATGTAACAGAAAATAGGTTAATACTTTACTATCCCGTCTCTTCTTTGGTCACTTTGTTTGCCAATATCCTCCAAAACCCGAACGATGTCCGAGCTCGTTCGGACGTCAAGTCGATGAATGTGGTCGTTAATTTCCTGTCTACGCTAGTCTCGGATGAGTCGAATGGAAGCGTCAAGCGTATGCTTTCGCTGTGTGGCGAATTCGAGAGGATCGCGCAGGTGGTTCTGGACAAGGCCGAGAGGGACTCGCACTCGAAGAAGAAACGCAAGACAGCCCACGATGACCCCAGGAACGCGGCGCAGCACTCCCCCGAAGACCATCGCTCGCCTATTACGCCAGCTGCAAAGTCTACAGATCCACAACCGCCGCGACCTTCGGCCACGAATGTTCCCTTCTCCCCATCGTTCTCCACCAACAGAAACCAGCCCACCAACAGTAACGGAGCTCCTCGTGGGCCACGAAACTTCCCAACAGACCAAACAATCCCCGGAGCGAATGGCTTCGCCCCCAATCTCCAGGACAGCATGCAAGGCCTATCCGGACTCGGGCCTGACTTCGAAATGCTCAGTCCCAATAACCTGGAGGGTGTGAATTTCGGCGACCAGGCCCCCTTCGTAACGACCCCCGATACCCCTCTCCCGCCCTTCCAACAACCCTTCGTGCCCCAGGATCTATGGCAAATGCCCATGACCATCGAGTGGGACTGGGCCGACATGTCGAATAACTTCCCCGTGTTCGGTGGTGGCGGTGGCGGCGACCCCAACGGAATTCCTCCTCCCAATGGGCCGTGACATGCATGATCAATTGACAAAAGCAAGAAACTCAATCAACCCCAACGATCATCAGCAAGCAACAAAATACCCCGGGGAAATGATTCCATCGCCTATATTCTCTCAGCCCACATGACTGTTCCGCCAGCGGAGAAACCACGATCCAATCTATACATCCATCCATCGACTCACCCCATCCATACATCCATAGCTTCACTTCTTCCACTTCATTGCCTGCCCATATCTTAATCTGGTTCATATCGACCGACTACTTGATAGTTTGGCTTTTTTTTTTTTTTTTCTCTCCCAAAAGTCCGCACCCCAATACCACGCCTCTCCACCACGCACGGCTGTATCTCTTTATTTTTTATGCGTCTTTTTTGACTCCTCAAAGGTCCATTCTCTCACTACCCAGGGACACTAACTAGCCAGCCAACCCAAGCCCCAAGTTACGCTTAAGCTGCTAGTCACATCCCCACGGCAGTGACCGAGTGAGTGACCTACTGATTCTGCTGGACGGAAGGAAGGAAGGAACAACAACACCGGACGGGCGAGGAGGAAAGGGAAGGTGCGAGGGAGGGGAGGGGTGTAATACCATACTTACATGCCATGCCACGGTACCTAGGCAGGTAGGTACCTACCTAGGCAGGCAACTACGACCGACGTCTGTCGGTTGGTCTGTTCACTCTGCTGCGTAAGTAAGTACTCCGTGGGAATTTACAGGTCCTAGGCAGGCGGGCGCAGGCGAAGCATTGTCCTACTACCTAGATGTATATGTATCACATTGTTTGAAAAGGACATACTTCTCTTCTCTATTTTAGTCTTATTCTTATTCTTATTCTTATTCTTATTCTTATTCTTATTCTTATTCTTATTCTTATTCTTATTCTTATTCTTTTCTGGGGTTTTATGTGATTGTAGAGAAGATTGAGTAGAGAGTGAAATAGGAGAAGAAGCAGGAGATAGGGGAGAATAAACAGGATACAGGACACGGGATAGGAGGGAGGAGAGAGGGAAAGGGGAAAGGGGAAGAGAATGAAGAAAAGGGATGGATCAATAAGCTTGGCTGTACGGGGTACATATTCCATCTAGATTTAATGATAATCCGGGCCCATAGATATATTTAGTTGTTATTGTTACATTGATCTATTTGTCATCATCACGAGACGTCTACCTTCCCCCCATGAAACAAAAAACAAAACCAATGTTTATGTAATGTATAAGTTGATTGAGTCAGTCGAATATAGAGGACATGACTTTCATCCTTCGGGGATCCTCTGCCCGTCCTAAAGGCGAAGGAATGAAGGAAGGAAGGAAGGAAGGAAGGAAGGGAATAATGCAAGATTCATGAGCCGATAGGGAGTAGGTTAGGCACCCCTGAGAAAGGAAAGAAGAAAACACAGGACGTGGGAGGGGACGAGTATGCAACGAAGTAATAGATACAGTCCAAAACAAATGAAAAAAAAAATTGGTATAAACGGACATTGTGGTCGGCAGCGCTACCGATGGGGTGCGGCCGAGGTATACAATCCTGGGAAACTGGCATACATGCAAAGGGGGTGTTCCAACTCCAATCAACACAGCTAGTCAAAAAGAATATCAACATTTACAGAAGTCGCGCAGGCTCGTACAAGTCATCAAGTGATGGCTGCAATACAGCGTCTGGTCGGCGGTAAGCGGGCCAGAATGAAGAATGGCAGAGGATGTGGTGCAGAACGGAGACGACGGGATCGTCTACTCTTCCATTCGACCAAAGACACCGTCATCGTCATCGTCTGCCTGTGCAGGGCGACTTCCGAAATCGACATCCGCGTTGCGATGCTGCCGCTTGGCGCGATCCGCATTGCCCGTCCTCACTTCTCGCTCGTCGGATACCTTGTAAGAGAAGGAAGGGTTGTAGGGGAGCGAGAGGAAGAGATTGGGAGTCGGGCTCGAAAGGGCTGCATCCGTGGCTGCAGCTCGCGACGGATCCAGGCTATGGCTCTGGCTGTTGGTGCCACTCCCTTGATCGAGGAAACGAGTCGGGAGGGGAGGCACCGGTGGTACGCTGGGAGACATAGGCACTGGCCCCATGCGTGGTGTGCCAAAGTTGCAGAGACCGATGGCGGCGGCCAGGTCTGCCTCGTCGTCTTCGTGAAGCTTGGCTTCGGCGGTGGATGGGCGGGTGTCGATGCTCGAGTGACGGAAATGCGAGAAGGCCGGTGACGCCCACGGGGCACTGCTGTTGAAGGAACTCGAGGGACCGGACTGATACGAATGCGAGAAGTGGCTCGACAGGTTGCCGACGCTGTATCGCTTGTCCATCGCTGCCGGTTCAAGAGACATGTCTTCATCTTCGTCGTCATCCTCATCCATCGGAGGCGGGGTAGTCTCCGCCGAGCTGAGGCCGTCCCGGAGCTCCGACGATGCGTCCGGTGACGCTGAAGAGAGATCTGACTCGGCTTCGTGCTCGTCCGACGGGTCCTCGGTCATGGTAACCAGTACGGAGGCAGCCTCCAGCAATTGAACCTGCTGGTGCTTGGAGATCAAAAGTTTTGAGGTAATTGCCCATGCCGGGTTATGTTCCCACCTAAGTTCCATAAAACGTCAATCCACTGCATCCTAGGGCTACAAGAGAGAGGAAAGATGAACAGGCGGAGCTGGATGACCACGAGGGCGACCTTGCACAGAGCCGACATGGCGCATTGCTCCGGACCGAGCCAGACGGCAGGATGGCATAGGGGGAGGATACACACATATGCTTGGACAAGCAACTGCCATGCTTATACCCTTTCCCGCAACGATCGCAGCGAAGGTCTGCCATGGCACGCTTCCCTTCGCCTTTGACCAGGTGCGATCCTTCGCTGGCCCGTCGGTTTCGATTCTTGGTGCTGACCGGCTTGGAGGCCGGATTACTCGCATCCGCATTTGTGGAAGAGACCGTGGTAGAAACCTCGTTTTCTTGGCTGGGGGATGGCTTGCGAGCGACCGGGGGTTCCTGGCTCGGACTGTTCATACTCCGCGAGAGATAGGAGCCGAAACCGGAGGGCACTCCGGCCGAGCTGGACTCCAAGCCTTTCCGGCTCCCACGACGGGGGGCGCCCATAGAAACTCCTACAGACTCCCCGGGGGACTCTTTCAACGATGCTGCGACCGCAGCCGCGGCAGCATTCGCAGCAGCAGCCGTGGTGACGCTCTTCCGACGCGTAACCCGGAAATTGGAGTTGACCGCACCGAGCGAGATGGAGTGGGAGTGGTGGCGAGAATTGGATTGAGGGAGAGGGCGAGAAAGGGACAATTCCTAGAAGATTGAAATATGAGAGTCAGCCTTGAAATAACTGGGAACGTGGCAATTTCTCCCCACAAATGCCGCGGAGGCCAGTAGAGAGAGGGGGGGGAGGGAAAGCAAAGAAAAGCTACCTTGAATGAAGCCATCTTTGAGTGCGTAGACCCTCAGGCAAACGATTCCGCGAATGCCCTTTGGGAAGCGTAGCAATTAAGAGGGCCGATCCGGGGCGGTTGATGCTGACGGACAGCAGTAGTCGTGGTGGAGGGAGTAACTGGAGAAAGAAACGGGGAGGGGAAAAAAGGAAAGAGAGAGAGCGAGGCGAAGGCGAGTGGAAAGCTAGTTGGCCTGGTGGGCGAATCCCAGGGATACGAGCGGGAGACAAGGTACCGTGAGGCTAAGGGGAAAAGGTTCAGGGCCAAAGCAATCACTGGGCAATTGGGGTGAGTGAGTCAATGGGGCGCGATAACTCGAGAGAGATAAAGGAGAGCAGGAACGGGGGGATGGATCAATGGTGAAAGGGGAGAGAGTCTGGAGCAGTGCACGGGAAGAAGAAGAAGGAGACGATAGGGAAGGGACCGAGAGGGGGAGGGCGAGGGCAGAAGGGACGAGAGGCAGCAAAAGAGGAGAAAGAAAGTCAGTCCGTCCCTGCTGAGGGCGAGAGAACTAAGGATGCTGCAGGCGGATGGAGAACTTGAGACGAGCGCGCGAGAGAGGCATTGGATGGCCGCACGAGGCCGGCCGGCTGGTACAGTGGACAGAGGACAGTGTAGATACAGGGTAACAGGGTGGTACTCTATTGATTGATTGTGAGTGTATGGAGTGTAATAAGGTAATAATAAATAATAAGTTAAGGTACCTAGGCAAGTGAGTGGTAAATCAATTACCGATCCTCGTAAGTAATACAGGTGGTGGTGGTTGTGCTAAATTTATGATTATGGCGATTAATTCCCAGAGGGGACGGCTTCTATTTGGCTGCCCGGTATCTTTTGCGGGGGTCGCCTTGTCTTTTTGGGCCTTTTTGGGTTCGCTAGTCGTCCAGGAGTTGGCTTCAGCAATGCGGGGGTCGGCGATCAGACCGTGAGCGCGACAATTAATTTCTCGCCGTCGTCCGGGTCAAATGATGGGCTGTCTTACTTAACTTACACAGTAGTACTTAGTAAAGTATGCACCTGACTTGCCCTCCGCTTCAGGGCAGCATCCGGAGACTGGAGGGCTCCTCGTTCTGTTCCTGACTAAGTAGGTACTAACTCACTCCCTCGAGGCTCGAACAACGAACCTGGCAGGAGTCAAGGACAAACCACTAACCAGCCCATGATGTGATTGCTCCACTTGCATTGGGGTTCCGAGAGTGGACTCAGGACTGGATGGGCGGGAGACCCGGGCCTGGATGATATCAACCCGTGCCCGGGTATGCAGTACTCAGTAATACGCCCTGGGTCCTGGGGCAAGGTCAAAGGCCAAAGAAAGAAAATGGGTCTCAACCATCCGAGGCCCAAAAAAACATGAGAAGGAAAAAAAAAAAAAAAAAAAAAAGCATGGATTGGATGGGGTTGCGAAGCGAATGCATTCCATGCATTCGCTTTCTTGCTTTTCCAGTCGTTTCTGGGGTGTTTCGCAATTGGGACGGTTGTCAGTCACCTGCTTGGACAGATCACCCGTTCAGCACCAGCCCACCTGCCTGCCCTGGCTGCCACTTTTTTTTTTTTTTTTTTTTTTTTT
>KZ825851.1:21273-53923 GCA_003184645.1 Aspergillus ellipticus CBS 707.79 | reverse complement strand
TTTTTTTTTTTTTTTTTTTAGTTTCAGTTCTTTTTTTTTTATTTTTATGGTCTGCCTGCTATGAATAATCAATACTGTGTAAGTAGGTCAGACAGTCCGACAGTCCGGAAGAGGAAAGCAAAATATTTATGGTCAAGGCACAGGAACAAAATTCGCATGAACCTCTTCTGCTGGACTGGCTGAGAGCAAAGGAATTGGGCCAATCCCTCCTTGTCGTCGTAGTCCGCCGTCCTTACAAATTACAATCCTGACGGCCAAAAATCACTCACGCTGATCGGGGCTGCCCGCCCATGGTCATGACCGTACGGTATTACGCAGGAATCGGCTTACTATGGACCGGTCTAGGGCCTCGCGGTGGGGGGGGGGATGATGTCATCCCCCATGACCGTACCGTACGGGTGATGGGCAGAGGGGCGGGGGAACTGCCGCCCGGGTGGCAGTCCGGTACGGTAAGACGCGCTGGCAGTGACACGGCCTTATCAGGTTTATCTCCCCTCCAGCCCAGCCAAGTTGCCGGTCTCGGCCTAGTGCGGTCAGGAGGCCTAAATCAGTTGATAGCGACGGCCCTCCCTGTTACAAATAGAAATGTGACCACCTGGTCACTGCTGTTCTGTCTTCACCGAACTGGCCTTCTTCTTCTGCCCGCCGTCGTTCTTTATCATCCCGGCCTTCCCCCAAGATCCCTCACCGAGCCAGCCCGGGCCCAGCTGCTGCCCACCGCAAGAGACGCGGCGCCGTTTCAACGCCGCCGGGGTTGGCTTTGGCTGCCTTGGTCGGGCATGCTGATCTTGGCTGGGGTCGGAGAATGGCCGTCAAATGGCCTCGGATCCTGGACGGCGAGGGTCAAGATATCCCTGACTGTTTGGCACCGCATGAACCCCAAGGCGAATGTTTCATAGGGACGGACGTGTGGCCGCTACAAGCCAGGTCGACGTGTGTGGGTGGGCACCATGCGACTGGCTCCTCGGAGTGCATGGGCCGATCAATCACCGCTGACTTGGCTCCCTTCCAGCTCATCAGTGACCGGCTCCGACTTCGCATTAACCTTATCACCCCTTGAAGTGCATCGCAGGGTTCCTGGTCGCTCGACAGCCCCAAGGCGAACATCGATGGCAAACGACCAGTCAAGCAGTCAACCTAGGGCGATGTGTGCCTCGCCGTTGGCAACAACGTGGTAGGGGCAAAATATGAGTCGAGCTGACGACGAGTCCAGCGGCTTTTTTCCCGGCTGGATGGATAAGAGCAGCCCGAACGACTAGCTGAGGTTATCTATACTTGGATTGATGGGCAAATTCGCCCGGCGGAGTGGAGGATATTCCGCACATGGGTGTCTTCTTGGCCCTCCGGGGCATGTCGTAGGGACCAGGAATGATCCGACCAACAGGAGAGGAGTCCCATGCAGGTATCGGATGATAAACCGCAGCGAAGTATCGGTGTCTACGGAGTACTACACAGCAGTAGCGCGAGAGAGAGAGAAAACGTATGCCGGATCCCCTACAGGCTTGCGGTGGTCGAGAGGATCAACCAACCTGCAGTAACGGTACCACGAGGACCGGTCAGGTACATGGCCTGGGAACCTTGGAAGGCAAGGAAGGTCCAAGGAACAGCTAGTAAAGTAAGGTAAGCATCCGGCCAGGATCTGCCTGTCGATCGGGCCCGAGGACTGCCGTTGCTTCGATCTAAACTTTACAAGTGCGATGCAACGGTTGCGCCTGTTCTTTGGGGCTTCCAGCACCGGGGGGGGGGGGGGGGGGGGGGTGTGGGGGGGGGGGGGGGGGGGGGGGGGGGGGGGGGGGGGGGGGGGGGGGGGGGGGGGGGGTATTTGTAGGGTGTACGGAGTACTGTGTAGATATCCGACGACGAGCCGGATCGCAGGAGCGAGGTGGAGAGGGCAGTCAGGATAACTACTGTGTAAGTATACTACTACTGTGTACTAACTACTCCGTACACTGCGTGCAATTCCCCGGCGGCAAGTCAGTCGCTCGATGGGAGATTGAGTTCAGGGCCAAGCACATCCGCCACTCAAACTCCAGATCGGCCACTCGATCCGCCATCTTCCTCATCGTCAACATTTTGGGACTAACCAGCCCAGGCAGGATGAGATAGCATCAGCATCAAGATGCCCGTTCCTGGAGACGGAGTATACTTCCAGCCGCGACCCGCCTCCGATTGGTCCTAGCCTGGGTGGGAGGGCAGCCGCCACCGATAATGATTTTCACTCTCGGTCCCTGCCCGATCGATCTATTATGTATCAGCAACTATCAACTATCAACACTCTCCCATCCCACTTCAATCCGCCCCGAACGCCTACATCCCACCCCAGAGACGGAGAATGCTTCACTCCCGCATCCGGCCCCTTCCCCGGCGCCACCAACCCATCGCACGCTCGTCCTCCCCCTCCGCCCCGCGTCCCGAGTTCGCCGACGCGGAAGAGACGCCGACTCGCCCAGAAGACCTCTTCGGGGCATTTCTCCCCCACCTGTTCCCTGACGATGCACCCTCCTACCACGGCGACCCGGGCCAGCACCTTCTCTACTCATCCCCGCGCTATGGCGACCTAGAAATTATGGTGCCCTCGTACCCGAGCCAGAGCGAGAGCCGCACCCAAGAGATGGCAGCGGGGTTGCTCCGCACCGACGGTCAGGTAAACCCATCGAGGAGGGACGAAAGCTCTTCGCACATTTCCTCTGGAGTGCTGGCATGGTGGTGGCAGAGGGGGTGGAGCAGGCCGATACGCTGGATTCGTGCGGTCAAATGACAGAGAACGATGATGTTGCAATGTGGAAGGTGAAAGGGGAAAGGGTTTTGGAATTGGGCGCTGGTCAGTTTCCCTGACATATTTGTGTGTACATTGACCCAATACTAACGAAACTCTCTCATGTGTCCAGGCGCCGCATTACCGTCTGTCAGTTGCGCGCTTGCCGGAGCGTCTGTTATCGCGGTGACTGACCACCCTTCTTCGCCTGCGCTATCGGGCGCCATCCGGTTCAACACAGAGCATAACCTGCGGGCCCCGAAGATCCCCACGTCCACGGAGGTCATCATTCAACCACATGAATGGGGCGCATTGGAGAATGACTCCTGGGCCGTGCAGAACAAGGGCAGCTTCACGCGCATCATCGCGGCGGACTGCTACTGGATGCGCTCGCAGCATGAAAACCTCGTGCGCACGATGCGGTGGTTCCTGGCGCCAGGGGGACGAGTCTGGGCCGTGACCTGTTTCCACACCGGACGGGCCATTGTGACAGGGTTCTTCGAGACGGCGCTGCAGATGGGATTCGAGATTGAGCGGATCTACGAGCGAGATTTGCACTCGAGTCGGGAGGACGGAGGCGAGGTGCGTCGGGATTGGGTGCCGGTCCGGGAGGGAGAAGGCCCGGAGAACAGGAAACGGTGGTGTGTGATTGCTGTTCTGAAGAAGGGCGGGGAGGAGTAGGAAAGAGGATGATTGATGCCCGAAAAGGGAGGCATTATATGCCATGACTTATGACATGACCAGCAAGCATTCTATCCTTGAGACATAAGTAGCACACAGTACACAGTACACAATATAGAACATACGTCCATCAGTCGTTAGATAACCACATACCAAAACCAGTATCTATGCATTCTAATCTTTCTCTCTCTCTCTCTCTCTCTCTCTTTACTGATATCTAAATCTATCTATCCATCTTGTATAGTAAGTATCTACTCAACCCTCTGAAAACAAACCGTCACAACCCCCTGCCCTTCCCTCCCCCCAAACCGAAACCGCGGATACTCAACCCTCCCCCAAACCACCAACCGATCCCCAGCATCAGCAGAAGCAGTAAACCACCTCACCAGCTCCTCCTCCGTCCAATTACAACTCGTAACCACCACAAACCCACCCTTCCTAACCAACCCCCTCACCACCCCGGGATACCGCTCGCAAACCCGTCTCTGGATTTTCTTCCCGGACGCCGCCGTATCCTTTCCCTCGTCTTTATCATTCCGATCGTGATGGCCCTTCACCACCTCATCCGACAACGACACCGCATCAAACGTGCCCTTATCCAACACGATATCAAACCCGCCCTTGTCGTACGGGAACCACTCCAGCTTCTCTTTCTCCGAACCCTCACCATCATCATTCCGTGAGATATCTGCCGTCGAATGCAGAATATCCCATTCTTCGAAGCGGATGTTGGTATCTCCCTTTTTCTTGCCCTCATCCTTCTCCTCACCCCCACCCTCGCATCCAGATTCAGACCCAGAATCATCCTCCGAATCAGACAAATAAGCCGAATGAATCCTCAACCGCTGCAACTCGCGCGCCAACATCACGCTTCTCGCAGAGTAATCCACGCCGACCATCTCGCCCCGGAACCCGCCGCGCTTGCGCAGCAACGCCAACATGCTGCCGTTTCCGGTGCCGAGGTCGAGGATACATGGTTGGGGGGATTCTTTCTCGCCGTCGGCGGCGGAGAAGGAGGTGGTGGTGGCGGGGATGGTGTTGCACGGGGCGAGGGGGAATTCTTCGTCCGTCAGGAATTGGAGGACTTTGTCCGGGGCGTTGTGTTCGGAGAACCACGATGTGCCGGGGTCGGAGTCGTCGTCTACGTCGTTATCATCGTCGGAGTCGGAGTCTTCATCTGAGGAGGAGTTGGTGTGGTTGGAGGGGTTGGAGGGGTTGGAGGAGGCTTTGGTGGGGTGGGAGTGACGGTTGGAGTTGGTGCTGTGTTTGGTGGAGATGTGGGAGAGAGTGCGCGCGTAGAAGGTTTCCCAGCTGGTGATTTATACGTTAGTTGGGATGTCTGTCGCGTGGGCGATGATGGATGGGGGGTTTGAATTTTCCGTCGTGCAGTGAGGGGTAGCGGGGTAGATAGATCGGGGCCAGATGGGGGAAATCTGCGTGTGCTTTATCATGAGGTCGCACTCACTAGTCCTTCGTGCCGAGTTCGCTGGGCGACAGATGCGCTGGATGGCTGGCTTCGGCCATGGTTTCTGTGTGTCTTGTTCCCTTGGTCCGGAGTCGAGGTTGTCGAGGAGTGGAAAGTTTCGCTCCCCGATCCGCATGACGGCGAGGAGCCGCTCGGCAGTCCCTCGGCCCGCAGTCTGGCCCCGAGTCTGGGCCCGACTCGACGCCTCAGTACGGAGTAGTACTGACGGATAGTTATTTACTGAAGACTCATGTTATAATGTTTCTACGTATAGTAGACACTCAATCAACACCTCATATTCAATCAGATAGCCCCTGGGTATTTCGCAGCTGAAATGCCAGATGAGAGATGACATCAAGGAAAGAGCGGATGAATACACGGGGATGCCAACAAAGGATCAAGAAAAGGCCAATCACAAGACCCCGTGCACCATAACAACGAAGCAGCAAAAAGAAAAAAAAAATATTATTACAAGTTACCAGGCACGAGTCATCGCCGCCTTTTATCGTCTTTTTAACACCCAGACGCCGGTTGACCAGAAAGCATGCAATGTCGACTCGCAGCCTCGGATGCAACATAACCGCGGGTCGACTAAGGGAAACAAATTGCTCATTGGCAGAACATGTATGAACGAATGGAATAACGACCGTAAGCCCGCTTTGGTCATTAACTCATCAGAGGAACAGGAAAGTGGGAGAATGAAAGAAAAGGAAAGTCACCAGAGTGTAAGGAGAGTAAAGAAGGTAGATGGGGATAAATCCCGCGAGGGAAAAGGAAGGGATGGGGTCGGAGTGTCAACCGCGAAGGGTGGGTGAAATATGGTCATGGAATCATTTCTCGGACCATGGCTCCCGGAAGCCAGGTCCTAAGACAAACCGTCTTAGACATTATGGCGAATTACAGAAATTCATCAATATTCCTCATGATCAGGCGCTCAGTCCCCGGAGGTGGCGACCGCGGGTCTGCGATTTGCGTTCGGAATTGCAGCCCATCAGGACCATCGTCCTCGAGGCAATCGGAAATGGAGCGCGAAAGTGGCGCGGCCATGAATCCATTGGTCCTCGGAGAGAAAAGCGAATTTGCTCCGTCCGAGCCGTCCTGCATGAAAACATCGGTCTTGGCCAAGGAAAAGGGCTCCCCCTCTGGACGCCATGTAAGGGCCCCGGGTCCGGGTTGCACAAACCCGCCCGTCGACCCCGTGGTAAAGGAGCTCTGCCGGAAAGGTAGGGGGCGTGGGGATAGACTGCGTTTATGAGTAAGAGGCCTGAAGCCCAAATTCTCAGTCGATAAGGGCGTGCTCTGGTTTGTTGAAGGCACCGAAAGAGAGCTCAAAGAAGCCTGGGAAAGACCATTGGACGACAATTGTCCGGCTTCCGAGCAGCCACTGGTGTAGCCTGGAGTGCTAACTTGAGAGGCATCCGTCCTGCCTGACTGCGGTGGCTGGGGTTCAGAGCTTCTGCGCGGTCCCCCAACAAACCACTCCTCTGGTGCAGCTCTCGAAAGGCTGCCACGAAGTAGTCGCGAACGAAAATCGGTCAGCTGGTAGATAAGACTCATGTTGGGGCTAACCCAGCGACTACGTTCCTTGACGATCTCGTATACCGAGTTGAAGTCCAGATGCCGGTTCTTGTAGAGTCCATAGGCGATAACCAACGAGGCGGATCGACTAGCGCCCAGCTGACAATGCACGAGTACTTTCTTTCCTTCAGATATCCGAGAGTCGATGAGCTCACATAGAGGAAAGAGGTCGTCCAGGATTTCCGAGTTATGATCCCAGCCAACATGGACATATTCCGGTCCAGGCGAGTCGTGTTGAGGGGTGGCTGGTGATGATACTTCGCTGGGAGGGTATTCGAACGCGGACTTGAAGGAGACTTCAGAGATGGCCGTCCATGGCTCTCCGGTCGACAGTCGCTTTGGATTTGCTAGCCCATTGCGTAACGTGCTCATAACAGTGCCAGTGCCAGTGCCAGCGCTCGTGCTGGTAAACGGATTCGCCACCTCCTTTGCCACGTTCACGACAACATCGAATTGTGACGCTTCTTGGGCGTTCGGCTCCAGATAAAGATATACACCGGAGTCATAGATCTGGATGGGCCCATTCGGATACCCACGTTCGCTGCGTCGTGTCGACTCCCTCGAGTCTAGATGGTCATCTTCTTCCTCTAGCTCATGCAGCACTCCGCCAGCGACCGATCCTTCGTCCACCACAGTTTGCAGAGGGGAAAGATTGTTCTCAGAGGCAACCGACGGTCGCCGGGCGCCATGATGGGTCATTGGTCGAGGCAACTGCATGCCACCCTTCGGGCCAAATGATGGGGAGAAAACGGAGGTGAGAGAAGGTGAGGATTCGGTGTGTCGCAGGGCGTGCGGGGTGGGCGGAACCAACTCGGAAATGTTGCTGGAAAAGGACCGATCGAATCCGGGTGTGCGTATCGTGAGGCCGGCAGGCTTGCGGCGCATGCCCTTGGGTGGCACATGGGCCGGAGATGGTGGGGCAGAGAGATGTTGAGAAGTGGTTCCGAAAACAGACGATGTCGCAATAGGAGGGCGGGAAGAGTGTGATGGCGGGGGCATCCTCAGGGAAAGATTTTTGAGATTTCGCGCCCGTCTGCCGGGTGAGTCTGGGCGCACGAGGTTGGGTATATCGGATGACGGTTTGGCGGTATTGCTCTGAACCGCGGAGTGCGGCGGGCACTCCGCCTTGAATGTGTGTGGCATAAAGGTGGGATATGATAAGGGCATCGACGATGGAGATTCGGGTGAGGAGCTCGGGGACGTATCCACGGCCGAAGGAGGATCGAATGTGGAAATGGTGGTGGTCGGCGATGAGTCGGTGGAGCCTGATGTCATAGATGAGATGCTCTCGCGATGCTTGAAGGGGAGTTGGCGTCGCGACGTATTGATGGTGACATGGGTGGGAACTCTAAGAGGCTTGACTATCGTAGTTCGCTCTTCCTGGTCGGCAAATTCAGGTAACCTTTCGCCAAACACAGACATGAAGGAAGGGAACGAGTCCGGGAGTGGTGAACTGGTTTGAACAGGCATCATGAGCCCTGGTGATGGGGAAGTACACCTGCGCTTGAAAGGGGACACCCTCTCAGTATCGCAGCTGCTGTAGATTGTCGGCGCAAAAATTGTAGTACAACTATTGCATCCAGACTGGGGGAAACAAGATAATGTCGCACTTGCTACCAGCGCAAATGACCTTTTGGACAGAGGACAATCAGCTTCCATGTTTCAGCTTATGTTGACTCTCGACGGCAGAAGCAAGCACGGCTGCAAGGAGGGTGAAACCAGATGATGATCGGCCAGCTTGAGAAATGAAACCAACAGAGCTATTGAAGTCTGTGAGAGAACCAGAGGAGAGAGAGAGAGAAGATAGAAAAGCGAGGCGAAAGCAATTCACGGGATCCCAACAAGGTCCAAGACCGGGAACATACCAAGGAATGCCGCAAGAGAAACTGTTTCCTCTTAGAAATCTGTCAGTGATGCGGAGGCGAAGGATTGTTATTGATAAACTTCAACGGGAAGCAGCAACAGCGACATGGGTGTAGAATGAAATTGAAAAGCAGGTGAAGTCAAGGAGAGAATGTGAAAGGGGAAAGATGATGGCTGAAAGGGTTCCAAATGTTGGTTGGAGGGCACAATGTGAATGAGGAGGAATAGCCGCCCGGTGATCGTGTGGGCAGTCGTTCCTCCGGGGAATGACGAAAGAAACTGTGTGGGATTCTTGGTCACAGCAAGCAGAGGGGAGGGAGCAAAGAACGACTGCCCACCACCCCCAAAGGAAAATACAGGCAAGTCGAAAAGAAACGAGGCCCTGCAGTGAGGGGAAAGGGAGAAGAGAAGGGAGAGAAAAAAGAAAGGAAGGAAGAAAGCCGGAAGAGGGGAGAAACAGAGGATGGGAGGGGAAGGAACAGAGAATCGGGCCAGAAGGGGAGAGAGCGCGCGAGAGCGAGGCGAGAGAGACTAGAGACTAGAGACTAGAGAGCGCGAGCCAGAGTAGAGCCAGAGCCAGAGCCAGAGCGCCCGGGGAGGAGGTTCGGTCGGGGTGAAAGCCCCAAAGCCCGTCCCAGACGGCCGTCAGACAGCAGCTAGCAGCAGCTAGACAGGCGCCGTGACCGTGGGAGCAGCGCAGGAGCAGCAGCGACAGCAACCGCAACCGCAACCGCAACAGCACCCGCAAGAACCCAGAGCCAGAGCGCTAAGAATAGCCACTGCAACAGCAGTAGTGGTTCGTTTGGGAGGACGGGAAGGGGAAAGGTCGGAGGCCCTGATTGGGACCGGCCGGCCGCGTCGCTGACAGCAAGCCAATCAGCGCACTTGACGCCGGCGGGTGGGGAAAGACACCCCGTTCCACCAGATGCAGCCCGCCAATCAGCATCCCCAGCAGCAGAACATCCATCGCCTGCAGCTCTAAATTTAGCCGCCCGGGTTGGTGTGGGAGGCTGGAATGTGCATCATGGGCGCCAAAAGCACGCAAATCAGATGCCAGATTCACCCCAACACTGGCATGTTGGAGGTCCCTCCAAGGATTCTCCTCCATGCTCTCTCCTCCCCCTCTCTCCCCCCACCCAACATGGTTGTGGCCAGCAACCAGTCAGGGTGGCCCCATCGCCCGGGGACGAAGGGATCGGAAGGAATTGGAGGGGAAACTGGGAAGTGATGGGCAGGCGGGTGGGCAGGGTGCTGATACAACGACAGAGGTGTGGAGGAATACCTCACGGGATCGAGAAGCCACCCAGATGCCATTTGAAGCCAACGTGCATCTAGGCTTCGCTCGATTCCACAAGGTATCCCGTTGCAATGGTGATGGCGCGCTCTCTCGCTCTCTCGCTCTCAAGCCCCATCTCCTCTGGCTCTGGGCCCGCCTTTCCCGTTTAGGCGCGGTCTCTTTCCTCTTTGGATTCGGGTGCAAGAAGGAACGAAAAAAGTAAAAAAAAAAAAAAAAAAAAAAAGCGGAAGAGCGAGAAAGAGAGGCGGTCCCCACATCCGGGTGCCACTGGGAAGGCTGCGAATAATGATAGTTGGTCTGGGAGGGAACCAACAAGAGGAAGTGAGGGACGATGGGGAACTAGTGTCAAGAGACCCAGAGATGACATAAAAACAAGGCGCAAAAGAAAACCACAGAACTAGAATGAGGCAAAATAATGAAGCCCATACATACCTGTAAAGCTCTTCCTCTTGGCTCGAGAAAATCCCCCTTTCAGGACCCCAGGGGACAGCCGGGGTCGATTTGCCGGAAGGAATCCAAATCGCTGCAGTAGATCCAGGCAGGATTTTCATTCGTACGCCGCGACGGGTGTACGGGTAGGGCGACAATGGCAAAGCGCACGGCAGGTTTCGCGCTGGGCGGACACCGCGAGAGAGGCGACAGGAAGTCAAGGGAGAGAAGAAGGAAAGAAAGAAAGATTCAGAAGACTTCCAGAAGTCACACAGAAAAGAAGGTCTGTTCAACCCACGAGGAGGTTAATATTAATCAGACCAAGCCGCCGGGATACGTATCCAAGCAACCTTCTGCACAGCCAAACAATACCGTATTGGGGACGTCCGACCCGCTTGCGTGTGTGCACGGTTCCCGCCGAAGGTTTGTTTGTTGGTGCTTAATCAAAGGGTTCAGTTCAGGTCAAGCCGGCTTGAGAGAATCGATTCAAGAACAGAAGAAGCACGGGCAACCCCCTCCAAAAACAAACAAAGCGAGAAAGGACTGCAAAGAATCAAAATGAAGAGGGAGGCATGAATCACTTTTTTACTAGATGCGGATGGCGATTCCGCAGGGACCTCCCTCTGGCATCGAGCCTATTAGAGTCGGCACAGGCGCGGAGGGTCACAGGCAAAGGTGAAACGCGAAGGCTGACTGACTGGGGCTAATTCGAACTGATCCATCATCCCAGACAAGCCCCTGGAAACGGTGGACCGTCCGTTATTGGCGGTGGGCCTGGGAGGAGAAACCGCGGCACAATGATACTACTAGTACTACTCCGTAGTCCGGGTAGCGTCAAGCCCTCTCCGCAGCGCGCTGGATTGACTGGATTGACTGGACTGGAAAGGGAGAGCTGGCGCTGGCCGGGCTGGTCGGGCTGGTCGGGACGATTCGCTGGTTGTTTTCAGTCGCCCGCCGGGTCCATGGTACGGCGGCCGGCGCTGGTCGGGGATACGTAGCAGCGCTGCATCAGAGCTGAGGGAGGTTTCAACCCGGCATCCGGACCCTGGGCACCCGGGTCACCCTGGAGCATCCTGGAGCATCCTGGAGCACCCTCGAGCGCACCAAAGTTCAGCATTCGCTATCGACCAGAGCGGCTGAAACACACAGCCAGAGGAGGGCGCGCGCTAAGCCAACCCAATAGTGAATGGGCACAACCCCTCCTCCCGCTGAAACACGCCAACCCACTCCGAGGCCACTAGGCCGCCTCCAGATGGGGCGGCAGGTCACGTGTGCGACGTCGTCCGTCACACGCCGGGCCATCAGGACACTGTAACACACACCCCCCCTCCTCTGCTCCTACCCCCCCGACCGGGGACGATCATGCTCGCTTGGGCGCGTGTTGACGTGCTCGAGTCGGGGCGCGACGATTGGTCCCTGGCCGCCTCTCCAGCGTCGAGGGCAATCATGATGTCTGTGTGACTCCATCGTGTCGCTGATATGCGCTGATATGCACTGCATTGCGTCGACAATTTGGGGGTCGCACGCCTGCCGGTACCGCTGACCCAATAATATTCCCGGACCTCGCGCTTACGGTTCGGCTCCTCTCAAAAATAGAACGAGCAGTGTCTGCCACGGACGGAGTACCGGGTACGTACTACTATGTACTATGTACCCTCCGTTTGCGGTCTGCCCTGCCGTCAACCATCCTGGGCTCCAATAGCCTCGCCCATTATTGTTACGGATTGATGGGAAATTGATGAAAACCTCGACCCTCCCCATCCCGATCCCACGTGGCAGCAACGTCTATCTGAGACTATGGGGTCAGGGCTCTGCGACGGTTGCTGCTGTTGGAGCCAGAGAACTTGGACCGCCCGTTCGGCATCACGTCGGTGATTGCTGTGGGGGGCTTTTGATTATGAAGTACGTTGGCGCACCCCCCCCCCGACGGCCACTACTCTTCCTCGGTTTATTAGTGACTAATCGGTTGAGCACATAGTTATTCTAGGCAGCATGGTATCCGCTCGATAAAAAGAAATGGATCGCCTGGGAGCTGGAGCTCCTGAATTCTGATGGCCACGATCTGCTGCCGATGCCAGAACAGACCCTAACCCAACAACGGGCCTAGCTAATGTGAAACAGATCCGCCAGATATATTGCTCTGACATTGTAGCCTCATAGCTCCCTGTGAATCATTTCGCGTTTGGACTCCGATCGTGTTGGGAATCCTTCTCCAACCAACAAGCTCTGTTCAGGCCCTTGCTGGCCCAGGCGGATTGGAGACTTGGGGTTTCTTGTTTCATGTGCACCTAGCAACCAGATCTGTTAAGCTGAAAGTGCCGGGTTTGCTATCAATCCTGCGCATAACATGAGACAGAGGATAGCATTCCCCTGCCGTCGGTCCCCCCCGGTCTGCACGCGCTATCCGATGCCATCGCGACTGTTCTTCCTGTCATTACCGGCTAAAGTCAACTTGACATCTTGGTGAAGCTATTTCGGTCGTGGATCCGTTTTGGCTCTGGATGCGACGCTCAAGCCAGAGACCCTAGCCTGCATAGGCTTAGGTGCAATTAATGCCACGGTGCTCTAGGCAGTTCCTAGTAGGCACTGAGCACTCAGCATCGAATCGATGCAGACCAATGCACGCAACTCACACGGGACCCGGTCTCGAACAGTGGGGATGCGGTTCTGCGACGGGTGAGCTGTTGCCGCTGCTGCTGACTTGTCCTCTGTGAGCTCGAGGTTGAAACCCTGGAACGATCATTCCCGGCCACCTGGCTGCAAAGCCAACTGTAGATCCGAGGCCGCCATCGGCCGAAAGCTTCAAGGTCCTACGGAGTAGTTTGGCGTCTGACACGGGAGGGCTAGAACCGGGTCCATGGATGACACCACCCCTCCGTATGATATAAAGCTATGCGGATATTTGGGGCTAGCCATATATAGCCCGTAGCTCACCATGCCCTGACTCTCAGGAGGTTCCGTCCTCGCGTAAGAGATATCGTCGTGGGAATCCTCGAGCAGCATCTCAGATCCGGGTACGGGAGTGTTCAGGGCACAGAAACTGAACCGGTCTCCGGGTGCTTCGCTGCTGTGCTTGGGGGGGGGGGGGGGGGGGTGGTGTGATGCTGAGAAGAGCAAATGATTCTAGAGGGTTTCCTCTTTAGGAAGCGCATCGATATATACGCAGTCGGAGTTTTGTGTCCTTCGTTGTGGCACTTGGGAGTGTGTCGAATGGGGTATATCTACGATTATTGACAGGTAACGTATACCATCCCCTGCTCTCCATACTCCATACTCCATATAGACGGCCCAAATGGGGGGCTTCTTCCTGTCATTTTCCGGGCGGACAAAATTTCAGATGGATCATGGCTGCCATGGAATACGGAGTGGCACTCGGTGCCTTCTCTCCTATTCCACCTGGTCGCTCGTTTTGCCCGTCTCCCTTCTCCCCTTTGCCTGTGCCCGGGGTTGATCAAGCGAGATGAACGGATTACCAATCGGAACACCAATTGAGGGAGGGTGACAGAACCCGACCCAGGGAAAAGGGCGGAGGAACCGTGGTTCTCGCTACCGGTCTTGGATGCTGTTCGAGGAATTCACATATGATATGATAATGGGATATATTTAGAGTATAGCGTGGAATTGGCTGTGTGTTTGGATTTTCCCCTTCGCTGCCCGTGCAGTCGCAGATCGCCCTTAGCGAACAGGACAGGGTTGCAGACCGCTGCCCTACCTTCCTGGGCCATCAGAACCAGAAGCGCGCGCGAGAGCGCGATCCTATCCAGATGCAGAATGAAGAACCCCCAGCCTTCGTCATGCCATGATACCAGATCATAAATAGACGGGTGATATCACAGATCCGTCGCGATTATTCTCCGGCCTATCGAGCCGGACGGGGGCCCGCTCCACCGGCCTCATACTACCATCCCGTCCGCCTCCTTCTTAGCAGTTACAGATTTCCCAGCCACCAGCCAGCAGTGCCCGTCCGTCCTTCGCCGGCTTTTTTCTCTTCTATCCGGGCTCAGTCGCTCGTCGGGTTCCCTGGCTTCGTCTGCGCCCTTTGCAGCGCTCCTGGAGGGTTGGTTATTCTTAGCATTTCGCAGAAGGGCGATAGAGCGGTGGTGCCTGGATCCTGGATCCTGGATAGCAGGTCCTTAGGTCCTTAGTTCCTTAGTTCCGTAGTACCTAGATAGTACCTGGATATTTTTAATTCGTACGCCGTACATAATATAATTCTATGATCACCCCGGAGGTCCACCGCAGGCAATAGATCATATTGTTCATTTCCTTTCAGTCTGGAAGCCCCCCGTCTGGTTTCCTTTTCGCTTTATTTTCTTTTTTAATTTCCCCCTTCATCCGTGACCCTCGGCTCTCCCCAGTGCAGTGTGCAGCCGATCTCTGGAGGGCGCCGTGCGACGCGATAGATTTGATTGATCGAACGATGCGTGTGGGTGCCTGACCAGTTTGTGCAGATGTCCCCAGACGCCGCCGCAGCAGCAGCAGTTGGCCATGCAGCCTTGCCTCCCCTCCCCTCCTCCTCCTCTTCCTCCTCCTTCTCCAACCCTCGACGCCGGCGAAAAACCGAGTCCGCAGTGCACCCGCCCGTCCATGTCTTGCTGGACGATCCGCCGTCGTCTTCGCTCTGCCGCCGTTCCATTGTGAACCGTGCCAGAACCATCACTTTCAGCTCCGGCACCAACAACACCCACCAGCACCACCAGCACCACCACAACCCGGCGGACTCGCGCCCAACCTTGACCGATTCTTCTGGCTCTGGCTCTGCATCTGCCTCCCCCCGACGACCTGGCCCGGACGCCGCTGCGAGGAACCCGCCGAGTCAGCCTCCCGGCCAGCATCGAGCCCGAGCAGGCCAGTCGAGCCCGCGTAGTTCCGCCAGGATGATGAGGGCGGACGATCCCCGTGACGCGGGCAGAGCAGCCGCGCTAACATCCGCCGGCTCCAGCAGCGGCGACTCCCCTTCAGCAACCACCATTACCACCAGACCACCACCACCACCACATCCACAACCGCCTCTCTCGCCATCGCCCTCCGTGTCCACCCTCGCGGCGTCGCATCTCCCGTCCCCCGCCGCCCTCCCCCCCGTCCCCCGCCTCCCGCAGAGTCGCTTCAGCTTCGAGTACCAGTATCCCCTGCGCAAACGGGCCCCGACGTCGCACCTCAGCTCCTCCGTCCTCAACAGCAGCGACGACACGCCCGCTGACTCGGACCCGGCGCCCTCCCCCCAGCGCACTTTCTCGTATGACAGCCCCCGCCGCTCCGTCCCCAGCTTCCACCTGTCCCACCTTCGCCATCAGACGGCCCTGGAATCGCACCCCCCGTTGCCGCGACGGGCCCTAGAAAAGGACGACGATTCCGCGCTGCCCCTGGACGTCGACTCGGCCGCCCGCGTGTTGAGCCCCAATGCAACGAAGCGTCGAAAGTCGTCCCTTTATGCTCAGCAGACGATCCCAGACGTGAATAGAAGAATGCCATCTTCCACGGTGGCCTACGCCCAAGGACGATCGCTGGCCGACGAGCGCAGTCGCGCCGTGAACGGGGGAGATCGATACGCCCAGGGAGACGGCAACCGAACCCCAGTGGCGGACGACTTCCGGACCAAAAGCGAGGATGTCTTCCTGAACATCGCGCGATCGGATTCTTCTGCCCGTCGCGAGTCGTTCGGACGGTCAGAACTCCGGCGGGTAAGTGACACAAGAGACCTGTCTACATGTTAACATTTGTCATTCGGTGAGCTGATCAGGAGTTTGCGAAACTTACAGTCGCGGTTCAGGATGTCCGGTGCTGGACTCCGGTCGCCAACCTCTCGTGTTACTGCTACCGAACAGACCCCTTCCCCCGAGCAACTTCGCTTGAATACCTACGACAGCCCCTTGCATTTGCAAAATGACCCCCCATCCACCCCCAACGCTTCGGTGCCCTACTCTTACTCAGCCTCCGCTCATCCGCTGGAGGAACACGGTCGCGCCTCCACTTCTGCGTATGCCTCTGGCTCGCGGTCGACGATTGGCCTACCTCGAAGCCGATTGGGTCGCACCAGCCCGGAGCCGCTGCCCTACAGCCCGGAATCCCAACTCGAGAGACGGGGCTCCTTACATGAATCTCGAGCGTATCGTCATTCCACGTTTTCCACCATCCGAAGCAGCCGGCAACCCTCCAGCTCGGAGACGACAGAACGCGCCCGATTCGAGTCCGATCGGTCTCGCCAGGATGGGACGGAGTCTACCTTATCGACAACGGCACCATCCACCGTCTGGGATGAACTCGAGGACCTCAAATCACGAATCAAGAAGCTAGAACTGACCGGGAAGCTTCCGCCCTCGTCTCAAGAAGCGATCTCATCCGCGTCTGGAGAGCGACCACGGACAGCGACAACTACCGTGACTACAGTGTCGTCCTCTCCCAAACGCGGTCGTAAGGCAAGCACAGCCTCGGGCGAGCCCGACCCCAATGCGATCCCCAGCCCCATTCATCCGCTTTTGCATTCGGCGTTGAGCAAGGCAAAAGAATTGTTGAGTAATGAAGTATACACAGCTCTGGAAGTCACCGTTACAGATGCGCTGGCGCTGTCTAGTCTGTTGGGATCCAGCAAGGCTCCCTCTGGGGGCGTTTCTATCGTAAATGGTTACACTCCCTCCGACCGACGAGCCATGAGAAAAGCCGACAGCGTCTGCCGCAGCTTAACGGAGCTGTGCCTCGCCTTGTCTGACGAGCAGCAGCTTTGTAAGCAACAGCTTTCAATCCCGGACGACAGAGTAGAGGAGCCGCAATTCAATGGCGACGATGAGGATACCATCACTCCCTCGTTGTCCTTTCGGCGCAGCACGATTCAAGAGCCCGAAAGCTTGTCCCGGCGGCAGAGCACCAACCGGGTCACCAGTCGCTTAGAGGCACGTCGAGCCAGTTTCGCGACCAACCCGGCACTGGACTCTCAAAACACCCACATGAACAATGAACTGGTGTCCGACGCCAAATTGACGCAGTCGCCCGGCTCCTCGGTGCCTCCCACCCGGTTGAGTCGGCTGTCTACTTCGTTGCGGGCCAAGAGAGTGCACACCGATGACGAGGCGCTCCCCGACCAGAGCCCACAAATCCGGTCGATATCACGAAGTATGACGGACAGCGTCAACCCAGCAGGTACATACCGTGCCTCGCCCCGGCAACGGATCTCGCATGGATATGCACCATCGCAATCGATCCCCCAATCGATCCCCGAGCCTACACCGGATCGAAGTCCGAGATACTCAACTCCCTCCCAACCCTCGTCGCAGTTGCCTCAGCCGCGTACCCCAACGCTTTCGCAGTCCGCCATACCGCTTCGCCGGAGCTTATTGACTCCTAGTTACCCCCCTGCAACCAACCGCTCGAACATCCAGGCGGGCTCCCGTCGATACGGGATGCCCTCAGGGATTGGCTCCGCTGCTCTTGGTGCGGACGGGCCAATTGAGGATGACCTCTCGGGATCTCCTCGCCAGGAACCTCCTCAAACTCGGATCATTGCGCCGTCCAAAAAGCTGGCTGCGAGCTACACGTCGATTTCAGAGAATCGCCTGCGAGCGAACAGTCTGGGAACGCGGAGACTTGGCCCCCGGCAGCGACCGATGGCCGTCTCGGATGAGGCTGTCAACTCTTTCGAGGACAGTATTTATTAACCGTTTACATCTGTTTTAGAAGTTCCACGTCGTTTACGCCCCCACCATCTAACGCAGCGACTCAATCTTGGTATTTGATTTCAGTTCAGCCGGCGTTACTCTGTTTACATTGCTTTCCCACGGCCTGCCAGGCGCATCATGTCGAGGTGTACACCGCGCTTTCCACCTGCATCATCAACGC
The DNA here is from genome assembly GCA_003184645.1 of Aspergillus ellipticus CBS 707.79. Lineage (NCBI taxonomy): Eukaryota > Fungi > Ascomycota > Eurotiomycetes > Eurotiales > Aspergillaceae > Aspergillus > Aspergillus ellipticus. The sequence goes on along the minus strand of KZ825851.1, from coordinate 36,025 downwards.
TAACGAGGACTTCCGATTCAAGACCTGACTGACTTGACTGACTGATTGATTGATTGACTACTTGCAACCTCATGCATGCATCCTTGGACACAATGCATTGTACGAACTTCCTCCTTCTGTTTGAGCGACTGCCATGGACTTTTGTGCTTTTATTGCCTTTCCCCATATGCGTCATTTCCTGTCCAGTGTTCAGTTCTTCAAAAAGAACAAGGGGTTCATCCCCCCAAACCCACGCACGCATTACTGTCATGATCATCAAACCAATGCGACCATCAACAGGGAGACCGACTGAAAGGTATGATGTTTACATACCTGTCCATCCCCTCCTGTACCACATACATCCTCCTACATTGATCCCTTTCTCACTTTCATTGATATATTATTTCCCTTTTTATCTTGTTTTTATTCCTGTACAAATACTCTGTCTCGAGGTGACGACACATTTTCTATATCTGTTGGGTTGGATGGCCGGTGGCCACTGGTCTTTTTTTCTTTTTGGGTACTGAGTGGATCGATCATTTTTCATTCTTTCATTCTTTCATTTTACTTACATAGCCTATTCCCTCATACTACTATTCCATATTACTGCTACCGCCGTACAACTGTTTTGGACTATAGAAGAGGGTATTATGAACTTATCTTATTTATTGTTTTTTTTTTTTTTTTTTTCAAATAACATTGACCTGACTAACTAACTGACTAACTAACCACATAGCAAACGTTTTATTATCTTACTTATCCCTCCCGCTAGCATTTTCATCAAACACCCTCACCCACCCACCCCGTAGCCTCAGTAGCCCGAATCCATATCACCCAAATAGTACCTAGGTAGGTAAACGTCCGGAGCGTAAATCACACTCCCCTCCACCCATCGATCCCCGATCGGTCCCTTACTTCACTCACCATCAACATCCTTCCTTCCTTACTTACCTACATGCCCCCCACGCCACCAACCCGCTTTATCTACCTAGGCCCTCCCTACCCACGTCCTATCTACCCATCCACGTACAGAAAAGAGGGGCAGACACCATGCCCGCACCAAAATAAAAAGACACTTAGGCAGCGGGGCGCGGGGGCCCACGCCGCCCGGATATATTTAATAAATGCGCCAATAGTGCTGGCATAGTTCCTACCTGCCTAGTACTAGTTACTTTCATAATCTGTGGCTCGGGGAATAAACCTTTCGGGGGGTGGTGCACGACCTGTCTTAAGTGTTAAGTGCCGTGGTAGGTAAGGTAGTACTAGTCCCGTAATATTTACTTGGGTGAGGTGGTATGGCATAGCTAGCTAGGTGCCTGGCTAGTGTGCTGTGGTTGTAGGCAGGCAGGCAGGCAGGCAGGTGTCATCCTGCGGTCCACTCTGTGCTTACTGTGGTAGGTAGAAGAGTAGAAGGGATGATGGAAGGAAGGAAGGAAGGAAATAAATACTGTGTAGTACTGCGTAGGTCAGCGCATGCTTGACCCCGTCGATATCAGGTGATATGGTATCGACACTAGTGAGAAGCCATTGCTTTTGGGGGCGATCAGCTGATTCGTGGTGATATGACGTATGTCCAGTTCTGCCGACGGAGGTATATGTACAAATTTCAAAATGATTTATGTGTATGTCTACATGAATGAAGTACTCCATCGGAGTGGTTACATAACTACAGTGGTTGTGCGAAAATGATCCGTTTGCTTGTTCCCGTCAAATTGCTCTGACCATTTATTGTGTCAGAGATGTGTGTGTGAGTGTGTGTTTTTTTTTTGTCTTGATTTGATTATCGTTGTTCCCGGTCCCTGATATACATGTTTGAGAAAAGCCCGGAGATGATGAGGGACCATGATTGAAGATAGAATGAAACAGTAAGTAGAATAGAACCCACTGAGTAGATGTTTCATGTCACAGGTGTTTGAGGATAGTTGCTCGAAAAGAGGATCAGGAGACACGGAGGAGCAAAGACAAGGCGAGGCGAGGAGAGTAGAGTGCGGAGGGTAAGAGAGGAGCAACTTTTGAAAGGAAACGGGGACGGAACGGCAGACTAGGATACGGAACGGAACGGGCAGGCACAAGGGAGAAGAGTGAGAAGACATGCGGATGCGGCTGTCCGGGAAAAGGAAGAAAAAGGAGGGCATGATGTCGGTTGTCCTTCCGAGTTCGAATTCATTCAAGGCGATCGATGAAGATCACATAGTACTGGTATCTAACAGGCATGCATGGTCCGCCTCAGCAAACTCTTGCTTGTTGCAAAGCCAAAGAAGCCGCACATACGAGGAATTATAGAGTAACAGAAAAGTGGATAGTATGAGAAAAGACAGCATCAAGAATCAAAAAGTGATGAGCACAAGCGAAATAGCCATCGCGCGGCGGTATTTTCCGTGAGAAGAGCGCATCGACGGTCGAGAGGTAGAAGAGGCGCGAGCTTGTGCTTGTGAAGGTTCCCGGGTGAGCCCTTCACTCCTGAGGTAGCTGACTGCGGCGGGTCTTCTCGGCCTCGAGGTTCTCGTACAGAAGGTACAGAGCTTTCTCGTTGGCCTGAGCGCTGCCCATGATGGTGAACATGCGCTCACCCGTCTCATCGTGGGGAGCCTTGGCAATGGAGATCCGGGCTCCAGAGCTCCTGCGGATCTCGGTGATCTTGGTGCCACCTCTGCCAATGATGCATCCAACCATGTCCGCGGGGATGCTGATGTTCTGTGTCTGGATCTCCTCGCCGTCCTCGGTGACGAGCGGGTAGCCGCGGTTGCTGGTGTCGGGGTTGGATCGGCGGCCGTAACCACCGGACTGGTCGCTGAAGTCGGCGCCATTGCCGGTGCGGTTGTAGGGACGGCTGTTGTAGCCATTGCCGACGCTGCTCGGCTGGTTGTTGACGGGGCTGGTGCTGGTACCGACGGACGCGCGGACGGCGGGGTTGTACAGGATGGTGCCAGTGCCACGTTGCCAGTCGTCGATGAGGCACTTTCCGATTTCCCAAACAGCCTTTTCGATTCCCTCGGGGGTTCCTTGCACTTCGACAATCCGCTCGGTAGACTGGGGAAGAATTTCCTTCTGCGCCACCATGCGCACACCCGAGGCGTCTTGGATGTGCTTGATCTTCAGGCCTTGTCGTCCGATGATGGTGCCCATCTGGTTGTGAGAGATCAAAAGACGAACGGCTAGCGAACGTTAGCCAGATTAGAAACACAGAAATACATTTCTCCAGGGTCCTTACGGTGGGTTCCATTGTTAGACACGATGCCACCCATACCCATCTGCGGGGCGCCCTCGAGCAAGCCCTTGGCCACCAGAGCATAGGCCCGGGCAGTACCGTTCAGGGCACCGGTGACGGTCAAAACGCGATCGTGAACACCGGGAACAACCTTGCTCACGCCAGCCTTGACACCAGTCTCATCACGCAGATCGGCGACGTTCTTGCCAGCCTTGCCGATGATGATGCCGGCTTCTTTGGAGGAAACGATGGCGCGGAGGGTGAGCATCGACTGGGCGTACTCCTCTTCAGTCTTGGGCGTCGTCTCAATGTCGACATCATCAATCATGTTGATGGCGTCGGAGGAGGCCTCATCGACCATGGTGGTATCGTGCAACTCGGAAGGGTCCATTATGTCGGAAAAGCGAGGAATGATGGAGTTCGGGAAATGAAAAAGTCTGGTGAGAGGAAAAGCGGGTTTTCGTTAGACGGGACTTCTCGCTGGTTAGTGTTGGCTGAGGGAGTGAGGGCAGGACTATTTTCGCGAGGATGTGACACAAAGGAACGAGGATGCTGGAAGGTGGGAAAGGCAAGGCGGTTGCGCGCAAAGACGGATTAAAGAAATACGGTTCTTACCTAAGGAGTCGTTAGGAGGGATGGAGCAGGACGACGGTGGTGGGAAGTCTGCGGGATCCAGAGAGGGGAACAGGATTCGAATGGGCGGATGGGGAGGGGGGGGAGAAGAGCGATTCAGAGGGGTTTTCGGCGGGCGGGGGAAAGGTGGAGGAACAGGAAATGGGAGGACGGGAGGACGTCGAAGGAAGAAGAGGAGGCGGGAGAGGGAAGGGAAGGGGAAGGAAAGGAGGGGGGGAGGAAGAATGGGGGAAGAAGCAGAGGAAGTGCGGAGGGAGGATGGATGAGGAGGAGAGGGAAGTGGTGGTGGTGGGAAGCGAAGAGAAGAGAAAAGGTGGAAGAGGGAAGAAGAGAGGAAGAGGAAGAGGAGGGAAGAGGAGAGCGAGTGAGTGAAAGCCAGCGAGGAAGAGAAGAGAACCGGAGCTGAGGAGGCGTTCGGGCTTAGTTTCGTTTTTCGGTTTTCTGGTCTGGGGCGGGAAGGGAAGAACAAGGGCGATGCCTGCTGTGCTTCGGTCCTCTTCCATCCACCCTTCCACTCTTCCACCTTCCACTCTTCGGAAGCACCTTCGCTCCCCGTTGTGTGCTCCGTCTATCTACTCTACTCGGTCTACTGGTTCACCTCGGGTGTCGATGTTGTGTGTGGTCAATGTTGCTGTATTGTTCTGGCCGCCTTCCATCCAGCAGGTATCGGCGATTACCACCATCACCACCACAGGCCAGGTTATGGTATTTTTACCTGGAATGCATGTCGGGGGCTTCAAGCATGTCCTACTCGCCTGGCCCCAGCAAAGCTGCCCATCTGGGCTTATTTGTCCGCCTCAAAGATCACCTTCTGGACCTTCATCGCATTGAAGATGTCATACGCCTCAACCGCCTGCGAAAGGGGCATGATCTTGTCTGCCATGAACCTACATTCACCCATTGATTAGCTCCTGCAACCCCCTCCCAGAGATCCAGATATGATGGATAGGATAAGTACATACCCAAGACGGTGCTGGTTCTTCTTCAGGACCTGCAACGCCGCCTCCGAAACGGACCGCACAGGGCACCGGCCCATCTGGACCGTGAGGTTCTTGCCATAGGCATCGTTTCCATCCCACGGGATCTGAGACAACCCAGTTAATGACATACCAGCCTCGATCATTACCCAGGAGACCACTTACCTCTCCATTGTGCACGCCCACACTGCTGATGGTGCCCCAAGGCCGCAGCAGATCAAACCCGGTCTTCAGCGCTGGGCTCAACCCCACCACCTCAATGACGGCATCAGCACCCCGTCCATCGGTCAGCTCCTTGACACGCTTGTCCAGGCCTTCCCGGTCGGTCATGAAGTTCCAAGGCTCGGCCCCGAGAGACCGGGCAAGTTCCAGCCGAGAAGGAACAGAGTCAACGGCCAGGATATGCTTGGGCTTGTACTCCAGCGCATTGATCAGCGCACAGAGACCGACTGGCCCGCAGCCGATAACAACGACCGTCTGCTTCGCGATCTGCTCCGGGGTGGAGGCCTTGAACGCATTGCGCGCCGCGAAGTACCCAGTGGGGAAGATGTCGGCCATGAGGACGAGATACTTCTCATCGATGCCCTCGGGGGCCTTCACCACGGTTCCATCCGCATTGGGGATTCTGATCTATAGTCCCATGTTAGATCTGCACGTAGCCTCCCGGATAGATATCAATGATACTCACATATTCAGCCTGCGCTCCATCCAGATGGTCGCAACCGAGAAGCATATTCTGTTCGCAGCGCGAAGAATATCCCTCCGTACAGTAGAAGCACTTGCCGCTATAGAGCACACAAATCAGTCTCAACCCCTAATACCAACCACAGCACAGAGCAAACCCAATAAATAACTTACCAAGACGTCGTAAAAGCACTAACAACCACATCCCCCTTCCGCACCGTTTTCACGGCCTCACCCACCTCAACAACAGTACCAGTAACTTCATGACCCATCACAAAGCCCTCACCAGCAGGCTCTATCCCCCGGAACACATGCAAATCACTATGTAATTCCAACATTGTCAGTCCAGATCCATCCATCCATTCATCCATAACCATCCCACTCAGTGCAAAAGATAACCCCCTCCCCAACCATACACCCCACAAGCAACCCCAAAAGAGCCTACACAGAGAACCAAAAATGATATAAAAATAAAACTCACCTCCCACAAAGCGCCGTATACGTAACCTTCAGAACCACATCCCCCGCATCCTGAATCCGGGGCACCGGGCGTTGCTCAACCGCCACCTTATAAGGCCCCCCAAAAACGACGGCGCGCATAGTCCTAGTCTCCGACATTGTCCTTGATGGCTAACGATCGTATAATTATCCAAAAAGAAAAAAAAAAAATTCTTTACAGAGCAGAGTTAAGTCCTCACTCAGTGGAATTGGAAGATGTGTGAAGAAATTTCCTTTGTTATGGTTCGGTCCGATAAACGGCGGCGAGCCGTTTTCTGCTGTCCGGCTGGGTTGGGTTGGTGGGTCCGTTTGGGTTGGAGGGGGGGAACCCGGACATGGTGGGTGAGAGTATGGGGTAGTAGGGAAGGGATTGGGGTATGACAGGAGTGGTAGTAGATTAATGGGGGGGGATTGTTTTTGAAGATATGAGAGGAGGGAGAGTTGGGGGTGAAGTTTTGAGAGGGAGGATTGGTGGTGGTGGTGGTGTGTCTTGGATTCGCTGGGTGCGGGTTTATAGTATGTATACTACTAGTAGTTGTTCTACTAGTAGTACGGGAGTTGATGCCCCCCGGGTCCTTGCTCCAACCTCCACGATGACCTTAGGGGATTTGAAGATTTTGCTTGGGGCTATTTGCTATATTGTACATATATCTGGAATCTATTGCTCGACTCAATTCATTTGTGTTCCAACCAGACAGCTATCGGGATCAATTACCAGCACATGCAGCAATCATACCATCATTCTAAGATAGCAGAGATAAGGATAATCAAATTATACTCAAGTAGAAGTTCTGGAAACCTTGGCTTCCGCTATGCATCAAAATCAAGTCCATCGGTTGCGCCGCATCTGGTGTGAACTCCTTGGACATAGTTGACCGAAAACAAGCGGTGCTCCCTTTAACGCCATGCACTTTGCGCCAGAATATCGTAACAGAAAAACAACGCTTGCTGTAAGGATCAACCTCTCTCGCTGGTTTAGCCTGTAAACCTTCGCTCCGGGAACCGGCCGTGAACGCATCACGCTATGTCATCGATATTCCCGGAGAACCTTGTGTCGGGGATCGAGGGGCGCTTTAGCACACCACACACAGCAGCTCTTCCTCCAGAATGAACTTGCCCTCCTTGTATTTCTCGCTGGTCTCGTAGGCTTTATCATACTTCCAGCCCACTGTCTCCTTGCACTGCCTGCAGTGAATGTCGCGGACGATGTGTCTCCCGGTGGTCATACTACGTTCCACAGCTTCGGACTGGGTGATGTTGACGACGTTATTGAATAGGTAGGCTTTGCCATGCTGGCCCCGGAAATTCTGTATGGAGTCGAGGCTCGCGGTCAGCAGCTGTCAGTCAAGACAGGTCACTACAAGAACACCACTCACCCGGCTTATGATGTCGTCATAGTCCGCAAGATGGGTTTTGCATTGCTTGCACCCAAAAATCTTGGTGGAGGTCAGGTAGATGTTGTATACCAGACCCATAATGTCTTGTCCTTGCTTGCCTTCCTACCGCCTGGATGACGCCCTGAAAGGTAAACTCTTTAAACCCTGCTGGCCACAGATGTGCAAGCAACGAGGAACCCAATAATCTAGAGAGATAGAGGGAACAGAACAAAAGAGATGATGAACGTGCTGGAGGTCCTGCTATGCTTCGTATCCCCTTGCGAGAGGGGCACGTCTTGATCGGTTAACTGGTAACAGAGGGTCGTGGGTTTAGTTGAGAGGGATGTTAGTGCTCAGATAGCCAGTCTCCGGGATACGACTATGTTCTCCGATGGTCTTCGCAGAGAGGTGGAGGTTGGTCTCGGCCTGAGGGGGAAGATTGGAGATTCGGGGGGGGGGGGGGGGGGGGGGGGGGGGGGGGGGGGGGGGTTGTGATAAGCAGCTGCGGCTCGACTTGGCGGGAATAGGCGGAGATGCCACTGGGACAAATAGGAAAGCGACCGCTGGCTCGGGGGTCGTAGGAGGATGAATGACAGCCGGATGGGATGGGTCAATGAAACGAGGAAGCGGGCGAGTCTGACAGCGGGGAATGGGCAAGTGACCACGGGCCGAGGGGAGGAACGAGGAGGAACGAGGAGAGGAATCGTGGTACAGAGCTCGGTCAGTCCGTAGTCAGTCAGTCGTCAGTCGTCAGTTGGAGGAGGTCCGGACTGGTAATCGGGCAGCTGCTCCCGAGCTGGAAACCCCCGCATCGGACCCGGTTTAGCCTTTAGGGGGCTGCCAGGCCCCATGACGCCCGCGAATTGCCTTGAGCGCTTCATCTGCCCTTCAGCCATCGCGTGTGCAGCCGCTAACCTCTGGCCGGGCTAGACCGGAGGCTCATTCATCTGTCGGGCGCTTCGTGCTGCCTCGCGCCCGGTGGCGGATTCGTCAACCCTGCCTGCTCAGGCGATCCGGGCGAGGGCTCTTATCACTGTTATCGCTGACCCGCCAGGCTTATAGTACGATCAATGCAGTGGCCCGAGCATCCAGAATTACCAAGGCACCTCACTAGGTGTCCAGCGAAAACACTAAGTATTCCACAGCTCTATCGCTAGTAACAATATGTCCAGAATATCCCATGTCACTGATCTTTACAGTAGTGCTCCATGAGTGGGCAGGGGGCCAAGTCCTCTCCCATAAGAAGTGGCCGAATGGCGTAGATCTGCATTCTCAACCCCAACAAGAGCCATGCTGTATGGCCAGGGGCTTTTGTACTTCACCCACATCCGGTGTGGCTCTGTTTCAGCCTCGGATGTGATCAGTCGTGTCAGCTGACATCTTCAATGGATACGAATCTTTCCCCTTTGGTTCGCTCATGCGGAGCCATGTCTATCTATCTTTGACCAAGTAGGCTCTGGTTCTTTTCCCAGAACAGTCTGCAGTCGGTGTGACCCCAGTGGTCCGTCCACCACTCTCCGAAGCTGTCTTCCACGTTCTCATCGATCTTGGGTAGTCTTTCATCTCTCCTCAGGCCACAGAGGGCACATGCATGGGTCGCTTTTTGGGCCCCTTGATTAGCCGTAACTGTCATTACCCGGGCGTTCTCTGGTATGACTTGGATTGGGCGTCTTCCGGTGGCCTGGATGATAGAATTAAAGAGCGCGGTCCGGTCGCGCCACATGGTGAGAACGTCAACAGCCTCCTGCTGTTCCTTGATATCCTCATTCTTGTTAACCGAGTTGAGCTTCATGCCTCCCGATTTCCCAGAACGCGCTGGGCCAATTCTCATGCTCTGACTCAAGATGGAGTCCCGTTTCCACCGCAATGTTCGACCTGCAACGACCCTTGCTGCAGCCTTCAAAGTGCAAATAATTAAATTGGCAGTGATTTCAATCTGCTCCTTTTGCTGCATATCCTTTCTTGCTTTGGTGGCCTCTTGCCGAAGTTCATCCAAAAGTTGAGGGAACAGTTCAAGTAATACGGACGGCGGAGGTATGTTCGTAGGACGGACTTGATCCGCTGTTGTAGGGGTGCTGACTGTTTGAAACGCACTTGATGGTGCAGCTGTCACTGTACCCTCGGAGGGGGTTCTTCTTTCAACTTGTCGAGGCCGTTGTGTTGCAGCGATAGACTTTGTAGACCTTGAGGCAGTTGTTTGACTGGACTCTGTGAGTGGCCCGTCCACAAAGTCGCCCCATTCTTCAAATAGGTCATCTTGCGTGGGAGGAGGCGATGTGATCTTTGGGACAACTTTTCGTCGCGGATTAGGGGGTTTCTGAGCCGGGGTTGCAGTAGGCTTGCTCTTCGACGATGAAACTTCATCATCAAGCGATAACATATCCATTAAGTTGGCAGGGGGACGCTCTGCCGGAGAGCGTTTCGAAGGTGCCGGAGTCCCAACATTATGTCTCTTCACAGTAGCTTGAGGGTTTGATGGAGGGTTCGGTGACCTTTGGACCGTTGGTATCTCCGCAGTCTCGAATTCACCCCAGTCATCGCTTTCATCGTCCGGGGCGCTTTCAAGGGTGGCATCGAATAGCACGCCATTGCTGTCTCCATACCGGGACAGTGCCGACGCACTGGAACTTTCGAAAGCTGACTGACCCCAGCCTGTCCCAGCCTGGGACGGCTGTGTGGCAATGTTGTTTGGAGCATGCGGAGGGCGTGTGGACAGGGCGTCTTCAAAGGCATCCAAATCGGGTATCAACGATGTCGACTGCTGCTGGTGTGAGCCTCTCTGAGGTCGCGCAGAAGCGGACCCGCCACCAAACTCTGCGAACAGGTCTGCAGACATTCCAAGCGCGTTGACGAGCTCATAAACCTTGCGCCGAAAATCACGAACGGGTTATGCGCGGGGTCGCATTGAATGGCGCCCCCACGTCGCAAAGGAGGAAGCGAAGGCCGAGGGCGGTACCTTCAGTCTCGATACGTCATATGAGCCTGGCTCTTACTGTCCAGGGCGATGAGAGTCGCCAATCCCAGCTAGTCCCCGCGAGACCGAGTAGACTATAGCCTGCATTGATAAGAGAAGGGAAAGGGAAAGGCGGGAGTGATGCTGAACCAAGGAAAACCCGAGGCGGACCCTCCGAGACGATCGCCGCTAGTACTTAAATTGCGGGCGGCACCTGGTCTCTGGACTTCCCCTCGGCTCTCAGCACTAGTCACCTCCAGGCAACACATCCGGCAAGCAGCTATATGGTGAAATGAGGGGCATTGAGGAGACAAGGTATGCTCGCTCCCCGGCTGTCTGCCTGCCGCGCATCCGCACATCCTCCGATCCTCAGCTAATCGAATCTCCAGGCAACGATGGGATGCCCTCTTTCGCGACAACGACACCGCCGCCGATTTTCGGACAACCCTACGGTCGGAGCAAGGAGATAAACTGTGCGATGAGGGATTGCGGTCGATCTGCTGGAAGGCATGCGCTTGAGGCCATTACTGTGTGGTCATCGTGCTTACTGGCCGTAGGCATTTCTACTTTTCGATGATCTCGACCGGGCGCAATGGCCGCAGAAGATTGCCGATTCACGCAGCGCCTACGTCGCATTGAAGGCCCATTTCTTGAAGTTCATCAACAACCCGGATGATCTGCAGTCGAACGTTGACCCGCTGGCGGACGATGAAGAGGTATGTCATAATCGGACAATTGTTGTGAGGGGTATAGATCGTTATCTGACGGGCGTTTTCAAGTCTCCATGGCAAACATTACGAGACGACGAACAGACGATGGCGGATATCTCTCAGGATGTTGATCGGTGCCTGCAGGAGAATTTCTTCTTCCAAGAGCCTACAACCAAAGCCAAAATGAACGACATATTGTTCATTTACTCCAAGCTCAATCCGGACCTGGGCTACCGCCAAGGGATGCACGAGATCCTGGCGCCGCTTCTCTGGGTGGTCAATATAGATGCCATCGAGCCAAACTCCCTCCACGAGGCTGGCTCCAAAGAAGCAGAAGATGATACGATGCGCCAGCTTCTTGATGCTGACTACGTGGAGCATGACTCGTTTGCCTTGTTTTGCACGGCTATGCAGAATGTTCGCGTGTATTATGAGCACAATAGACACCGGTCCGAGAATGGACAGGCAGATGTTATACCGATCGTTCACCAATGCGAGCGGATTCATAACGAACTCTTGGTGACTGCCGATTTAGAGCTGGCAGATCATTTGCAGGCACTGGAAATTCTACCCCAGATCTTCCTCACGTGAGTACAACTCCTGCTACGAATTTGGGGTACAATGCTGAGACACTGAAAAGCCGCTGGATGCGTCTCCTTTTCGGGCGTGAGTTCTCATTTCAAGAAGTTCTTGTCATTTGGGATCGCCTGTTTGCAGAAGGGTTACGTACAGAATTGATAGATTTTATATGCGTTGCTATGCTGCTACGAATCCGTTGGCAATGTAAGTCTCATTTTTCTCCTGATATCCACTGAAAATGATCTGCCCTGTTTAAATTTGCTTTAATTAAGATTTGCTGACTGGTCCTAGTGTTGAGTGCCGACTCCTCAGGTGTACTGAGCATGTTGCTTCGCTACCCGTCTCCCCATCCTCACGCACCGCTGAGCTTTGTGCATGATGGAATCTACCTGGAACAAAACCCTACCCCTGACAGGGGTGTTTTTATAATCTCCAAGTATTCCGGAAGGCCGCCGAACTTTACCAAGGGAGTCGGGCAATCCAGTCAGAAGTCCTCGACGAGCAAGAGGTTCCGCCTGCACGGCGTTTCCAGGGACTTGAGCGAGGGCAGCTCTCCTTCCAGATCTCCTGCACGGAACAGTCCCAAAGGTTTCGAAACACTTTTCCAAGACGTCTCGGAGGGCATTCAGCGCCGAACGGAGACATGGGGTGTAGCCAAGGCTGTCCGAGGGGCAGTGAGCGAAGCGAAGAAAAACATGCAGTCCATCCAGTCAGAACACTATCCGCGCGGCACCCGGTTTGAATCAGCAGGCATGCCGTGGGATCACGCCTCTGATGCCACGGTCCAATGGAAGGCGAAGATCGACCAGCTCGAAGAACGCAACAGAAAGCTCGCGAAGAATCTCAGCCATGCGTTGAACGATATCCGATCGCACATGATGAAAGCGGAGAGTATTGACAAGAAAACCGCCGACGCTTTGAAACAGACACTCACCCAAGTCCAATCAGTCCAGAGCTGCCTTGAGGACCCTTCTATCCCTCCAGGCTTCGTGAGCCAGGCCTCAAACGAACCTCTAAATGGGGATCAAGAATCCCTTTCCGATCAGTCTAAATCTCCGAGTGAGCGTGCCGAGACAGACAGTGACAAAGCCGATAGTACCGCCCGAAAGGTCAGTGTGTCGGCGAAGTCATCCGGATCTTCTATCGCAAGTGAAAGGAAGCCTTCCGTTGCATCAAGCAGCACTCAAATGCCTTCATCCATGCCCTCGTCCATGCCTCTCCGACATGCAGTACGTCCATCCCTGGCGGAATCCGAGTTTTCCTGGATGCTTGGGGGCGGTCGCCATATCTCGAGTTTCGTGAGTCCGGCCTCCGTGCCTCCCGAGCAGACTCGGCATGGAGAAATGCGAGCCAAACCGGGGGCGTTGTTCAACGGCGACGAAGAGCATGGGAAATTCGGCGCTGAGCCCGACGGGATGGCCCTGCGGAGTCTTCGGGGACCCAAACCTCCCCGCCAGTAGACCGTATATGCCTTCGGGGGCGGTTCATTTGTTTGTAGACTTTAGCCCGGGACATTTTTTCTTTTTTTTTTTTTCATAAATCCGATATACCCGCATGATGAGACCATTGCAATTAACCAGAGGCTGCCATTACTTTTTTTTTTTTTTTTTTTACCTTGTTCGTTGCCACGATGGCAGAGAGCCAATGCCTTATCCGGGGCCAGGATGATCCAAGCGCCCCGTGTGTTTATTTCTCCCGGGAAGCCGGATAGGATTTTTGCCACTTGATGCCTATGATGGATGGGCGGAAGGGAGACTTGAAACCATCCGGAATTGCAAGCGGCGGGCGAAAGAATCCTGAGGCTAGTATGTTGGTGTAGGCAACAAGGTAATTTAAGGAGGAGGATGGAATGGTGGAAAGACTTAAGTGAGTACTCCGTACAGAGGACTGCATACCCAGCACGGAGTACTAGGAGCTTCAAGCTCCGAGTCAGCAACGCAGCCTCCCCCCGAGAACCTGACTGGAGGGGGCGGAGGTGGGGGTCGACCAAGTAATGACTGACGCCTGTAAGAATGTGGCCATCTACGCGGTCTGGATGCCAATTGGTCTGGGTCGGTCCGGCGAAAGTCAAGCAGACGTGTACGATTAATCGTCGGGGTGGTCTGGATGGTTTCCCTCTCGGGGCTGCCCCAATCACCCCCCATAGCCACTCGGTGACTGCGGTGATCTACAACACCAACGGGGCTGGTCGAGTTAGGCCGCCAAGCTAGATGGGGAGGGAACCATTCATTCATGCATCTCAGAATTGAGGATTAATAAGGGCCGGGGAGGGAGAGGGGGAGGAGGGGAGGAGGGGAGGAGGGGAGAATCGTGCCCAACTACGAGTCACCAGGAGCTGGGATGTACCAGGGAACGGCGAGATCGAACCATCTGATAGAAGACGAAAGGAAGCCTCCCCCTTGGGATGTACTCCGTCGAGGGAAGTCGTTCGGTTTCGTCCGTCCCCCGCGGGAATTACATCACCACCACATGCCTGGGTGGTTCCATCTTTGCTGTTAGCCAAGTGTCGCGAACTTGCCGGCGGAGGGGCAGGGAGGAATGAATGAATGGCTCAATATGGCTCAATGGCTTGCCTGGCCTGTCAATGGTTCAATGGTTCATTCACCCGACTGGGGCCAGTCGTCCCTAGTCGTGGGTAGTTCTGGGTAGTTCTCTGGCACTATACACTATAGGTGCCCCGTAGTAATAATTAATATCCCCGACCGTGCCGTACCCGTACCACGGGCCATAGTGTACCTAGGTACTATGTAGATTGGCAAAGCGACCCTGCACGGCGTGCTGGCTGGTTGGGGTTGGCCTCGGACTCGACCCTGCCCCGTGATGGGTCATTCTGGTCTCGCCAGCCGGGGCTTGCCTGAGTCCTGAGTCCTGACAGCCCGTCCCTCGTGCGGGTTCCGTATACAGTTCCCTCTATGCCTCCGAGGAGGAGTGGGAAGATAAAGGGGAGGGAGGGATGCTTACTTACTTATATAGTACTAAGTACATTACACTACTATATGTCTACTCTGTAGTATCTAGTACCTAGTATACTGTGTATAGCTATTAATATTAGCTATAGCTATTAGTAGCCTGCCACCACCACCACCATCAACGGTCGATGCCCATACCCACGCCCCAAACCCACGCCCACGCCCACGCCCACGTCCAAGCCCAAG
>KZ825851.1:0-21143 GCA_003184645.1 Aspergillus ellipticus CBS 707.79 | reverse complement strand
AGGAGGACGTCATTCATCCTTCGACATCGTCAACATCCATCTTCACCTCCCCTGCGGTCCCCACAGTTACCCACTACGGAGTAACTACGACCTACTTACGGATACTCGCTTCTACAATTTTTTTCGACGCCCCCTTCTCGAAAAAAAGACCATCCGCTCACGGGTCTCCCCCATTTCTCTCTCTCCCTCCCTCGGACCCAGATTCTTTGGCTACCCTCGCCTCGCCTCCTTACCCTTCAACCACCGCCGCCGCGACACCCCTCTCTCTCTCGCAGTCCAGTCTGCAGGCCATTGGCCTCCCTGTGACTAAATCCCACCCACCCCCCGACCAACAAAAAGGACCCTGACCAGATCGGCCCTCTCCAGCGACCCCGCGTGCTACGCCTTGGTCGCAACCGTATGGTCCAGCGCCTGTGACCTCACCTCACTTCACAAGGCAGCTGCTCTCTCGTCCCGCCCGCAGTCCGTCCCGCTGACAGCCTTTTTTTTCCCTACCCTTCACTGCCGCGACTGACCGACTCGCCCTGCAAGTCTGTCCTGTCCGTCCCATTCATTATTGCATTGCATTGGGCCCCTCTCCCCCCGACAAGAAGGAGGTCTTGGTCCTCCCATCCCTCGCAGTAATACGTGAAATCCCAAACGCACTGCCCGGCAACAAGAAATTCGCAGCGGACATCCATCTCCCCTAGAAAAAATAACCAAGGGAGACAGAGACAAAACACAAAACACAAAACACAACGAGAACACAAGCAGAGACAGAGCGACAGTCTCCCCACCGCCGATCTCACCAGATAACCGTGGATGGTGACCGTCCTGTTATCCCATGTAGCAATAAACGGCGCTGTTCTTCCTTCCTAGCCCTTTTGACGCAGTCCCTCGAGTTGCGCCGATTTGAACCGCTTGTCTGCAATCGGTCCGATCGGTGCTGGTCTCTACGCCTGCTCCTAGTTGGGAAACTATGGGTTCTACTTCATACAATCCCGATGGTTAGTCGTGCAATTTCCCGTTCTTTGTTGTGTTGTGTCCTCCTTGATCATCACGGTGTCCCTCCTTTCATCTCAGAGCGTACCAATCCGGTACGGGACTGTCGCGGGCTCCGAGACGCGTATGCAATAGGCTTAGACGGCCGTCGACCCAAGGGCTTCGGACAGAGAACAAAGCTGCCAGCGAAGCGCACGCGAAAGCATTGAATTTCGTGAGGCAGTGGCCCGTCCGACTGGAATCCTCGCCGGCCATCCGATCCCTTTACCCACGCACATACTTGAGCGGGCCTCGGAACAAGTCAGCCACTTCATTCCACATTGCTGCATGGTGCACGCTGAATGGACGCGAAGGACAGATGATATCAGAGCAAGCGGGGTCGTAGAGGAACACAGCATATAGGCATACAGAAGCTAACAGCCTTCTGATCCACAGGCGAACCAAGTCCATTGTCGTCCCCCGTGGGACACCTTTCCACGTCGCCCGAGTCGGACCCTTTTATGAGACGTCTCTCGGAACAAACAGAGGATTCGATGAGATGCTCGGCGGAAACCCTTTCGTCGGGGTACGACTACCTCTCGAGGTAAGTGGCCGATAAACCGACTCCCCTTGCATCCTCGAGCATTGGGTATGCATTAGCGCAAACACGCAGGCAGAAACTAAAAGGAACTTTCTATTTCTTTTCTGCAGGTCTTCTCTGCTGGAACATGACCATGGAATCGGCCCATCTGGTCTAGATCGCATACGTCAACAACCATCCCGAGTCTTTACCCTCCCGAACATGTCTGCCTCATCGCTGGCACCCATGACCTCACGTAGCCATTCACCCTCACCACGTTCGACCTCCTCATCCAGAGCCCATTCCATCCGTCTCCCGTCGACCGAACACGTTGGCACCCTGGAAGATCTTCACCGGTTCCCGTGCGAATCCTTACATTCTTTTTCGTTTGCGCAGCAATCAGAGGAGCTGCTCCACAGCCGACACAACATCCTGAAGCGATCCATAGACTTTATGCGCGACCGCTTTGGCTGGACCACCGCCGGCGGGCCGGGGCTTGCCAGCGCGCAAGCCCGCTTCACTGGCGATGCCGACACCCAAAGCGTGGTTGACTTCATGTCGAAGACGAGCGTCTCGGGGAGGGAAGACCGTTACAACTACACATTATCGCGGGGTCCCATGACGGGCCCCGCCGACATGGACGGTGGAAATATCTTCGAGAAAGCGTTTACTCAGCCCCAGCTTACCGCGGACCCTATTAGAGAGACGCCCCTGGAGCATGGTTCGTTAGATTCCTTGCGGTCTCCCGGTCTAGCTTCAGATGACCTGCCATTCCGTCAAAAGGCGGAGATGAGGTCGTACGCCCCGTCCAGGCGCGTAAGCATAAAAAAACGTACTTATACTGATTCCGGCTCTGTGACTGTCCCGGACAAGCTGATGGAGAATCTAGCACCCTACACCTCTGCGGACCCCTTATCACCGACCAGTTCGTCAACACTGGGATATGGCTTCCCGGTTCCGGTCCTACACACGCACAGCAGCAAGTGGGCGCCAGCATCGCAAGCCGTGTTCAGAACCGAGTCGCACGAGCCGTGGACCATACTGGCGGCGAATGATATCTCGTGTCTAATCTTTGGTGTCACACAAGCGGAGCTCCGTAAGCTAAGTATTCTAGAGGTGGTACAGAAAGACCGCAGACAGTGGATTGAATCTAAGCTCCGGGATCCGACCACCGATGCCGCAACAAGGCCCCAGCCTTCACCAGATAAAACCCGTGCCAAGCCCGCGAGTCCGAGACCGATGGGGATGGGCAATGGGGTAACAGCGCAACTGCTTAGCAAACCTCCTTCTCGCTCGAGGGCTCCCAGGAGGGCCCAAACCGACGACGGATACGGCTCGAGCGCCAGGCAGCTGAACCACCCAGCAACCAAGTCACGGGGCGTTCTTCTGTGCGGCGATGTGGTGCCCATCGAGAAGCGGGATGGGAAAAAGGGATCTGCCAGCATCTGGGTGATGGAGAAGCGCGGAGGCTTGATCTGGGTTATGGAAGAGATCCAGGAGAACGTCGCGTTTGTCCAATGTGACGATTCATGGAAGATTAGTGACGCAACTGGTGACGTCGAAAAGATCTGGGGTCAAGGGGCGGCAAGGTCGGGTGATCACATCACGGAACTTCTCCCTCATCTTCCCCCCGACTATCTCCAGGGACCGATTGACAAAGGCTTGAACAAGATCGCCAAGACCAAGTACTTTGCAACCCGCACGTCCGCCGGTGTTTGTGTACCTTCCGTCATGTTCAAGGACGAGAGTCCTCGGGGTCTCCGGATTTCTAGTTTCCCCTACGTCGCCGGCATGATGGTGCTCTCGTCGTCGACTTTGAAAATCGTCAGCTCCAACTCGGTCTTTTCTGCGGCCCTGTTTGGCCATGAGCGACCGGAAGGGTTACACGTCAATGATTTGATACCCGGATTCGATAGCTTGCTCAGTGTGCTTGCTGAAGAAGAGGGGGTTCCTCTGGTGGACGGGCTTGTGATCTCAGAGCCCACCTTCCGGAGGGCACGCACGCTCTCCATCCTCCGTGATGGGAAGTCTAATGTGGCCTCGGTCTTCCTGGAGCCGTCTGGCCTTGCCGCCATCCATCGCGATGGCTCGACGATTGCTGTCGATGTTCAAATGCGTGTTGCCAAAAGTGGCACGATATTCCCCAAACCCCGCGAAGGAACTGCAGGAAACCATGGCGATGCAGAATCTGACCCCCATGCATCTGTGGCTGTCACAGAGCTCGTCTATGCACTGTGGGTGAGCTACTCGAGACATATCCACTCCGCAGCTCCAGCTACCGGTTTCCCTTCCCCAAGCCCGTCCCTGCCATCGCGGACCGACAGTCCTTCTGTCTTGTCTGTGTCGAATCTGCCGTCAAGGACCTCAAGTCCTCATACTACGGGTACGGAGCGAACGTCGGTTGAGACCCACATACCGACATCCACTTTGAGCCAGCAGCTGAATGAGGCGGCGTCTCAACCGCTTACGGATAAGCCTGTTCAGCCGGTCCCTGAAGTGAAGCAGGCGGGCGCGAAGGAGACACCAAAGAAGCGAACCATCTCGGACTATGTGATTCTGGAGGAGATGGGGCAGGGTGCTTATGGAGAAGTCAAACTTGCGCGGATGAAGAAAGTCCCGACCAAGAAGGTCGTGCTCAAGTACGTCACAAAGAAGCGAATTCTTGTCGATACCTGGACCCGCGATCGTCGTCTTGGGACCGTCCCATTGGAAATCCATGTTCTGGATTACCTCCGACGTGACGGCTTGAAACACCCTAACATCGTGGAAATGGAGGGGTTCTTTGAAGACGACGTCAACTATTACATTGAGATGACGCCACACGGTCTCCCTGGAATGGATCTTTTCGACTATATTGAGTTGAAAGCGAACATGGACGAAGCGGAATGCCGGAACATCTTCAAGCAGGTTGCAGACGCCATCCACCATCTCCACACGAAGGCTTTGGTTGTGCACCGTGATATTAAGGACGAGAACGTCATTCTCGACGGCGAGGGGAGAATCAAACTGATCGACTTTGGAAGTGCCGCTTATATCAAGAATGGGCCTTTCGACGTCTTCGTTGGTACCATCGGTGAGTAGTTGTCTCTCCATCCTTTTTGTTCCCGTGACTGACTTTTCGAAGATTATGCGGCCCCCGAAGTCCTTCAGGGCAAGTCCTACCGAGGCAAAGAGCAGGATATCTGGGCTCTCGGTATTCTACTTTACACCATCGTCTATAAGGAGAATCCTTTCTACAACGTTGATGAGATCCTGGACCACCCCCTCCGCGTTCCCTTCCTTCCTTTCTCCGAGGATTGCATCGACCTGATCCGGAGGATGCTTGACCGGGATGTCGACAACCGGTTAACGATCAGCGAAGTCCTAGAGCATCCATGGATGATTGACAGCTGAACTAGACGATCTGGACGACGGCGTGTGCCATAAGACAGCATTTTGGAATTTATTATTAAATGGCGATCTATACATCGCCCCTCGACACCAGAACGCAGCAGCTCTTTTCGTCCGTCTTTCTTTCCGGAGCCGAGGATGGCGATGCCGACCATCGTATCAGCCGATTCAAGATGTGATGGCGCTTACGAACAGAAACGAAAAAAAGAACGGAGTCAAGGGGGTTGGTCGGGCTTCGGGTTATGTCGGAGCGAAGGGACTGACAGGGGGCAGTGGGAGAGTGGGAGGGAACTTACGGGAAGGAGGCCAACGGGTCGGGTTGTATAGAGGTTAAGGAGGCTGAGATACCCCATCGTCATCATATTCTGTTCTTTTGGTTAGATGTTTTGCATTTACTTGGACCCGATTTGATTCCATGCATGGCCCGGAGGAATTGAATTGCGAGTGCATGCATGCATATGAGAGATTCCACTATACCCTCCCCCCCCCCAGCAGTGGTGTTACCTACCTAGCTACAGTTGCCCAACCGGTGGACCTGCTGATTAGATTAAGCGGGCACGAATAGAGACGAAGAATTGCTCTCTGGATAGTTTCCACCACGGCCACAACCACATGGAGGATCTGAGCGAGGACTGCGGGGGAAGCGGGGAAGGGCCGCCTGTCAGTCGGGCTAGTGTACTGTGTAGCTTGTACCTGATTAGTATCGTACCTAGTATCCGGCAGTAGTGTATGACTGCTAGTGACTTACGGTAGAACCTAGTATGGTACTTGGACGCTTCTTAAGTATGTCCAGTCCAGTGCCCATCCCCTGTACGGAGTAGATACTTACTCCATCCAATACCAGATTCTATTTCCAGCATAGTCAGTCAGTCCCCTTCTCCCAGCACCAGCACCAGCACCAGCCCAACCAGACAGACAATGTGATCAAGATCAACCCATTCACCCTGAATCTCCAACTCCAACTCCAACCACAATAATCTTAATACTCATCCATAGCCGTGTCCCACCAACTCCTCCTCTCTCCCCTGAACATCACAAAAATAGATCTCCATTGGGGTGTGTGTGTGTGTGCCAGAGAAACCTTACCTATCACAATGTGACTGCCTGGGCTGATCCATCACATTCTGGTAACTAGCCCAGCCGGGCTGTGGCACTGGCAGTGACAGGACAGACTCCGGGTACTATTTTGGTGGATTGTGCTAGTTACTAGGTACGGAGTAGATAGGTGGGTGGTGCGTATTGGTGGTGGGGCGCATTGGTAGAGAGGTGTCGGTGTCGGTGTTGGGGGTGTTACTTACCTAGGTACGGGGTATGGTTAGGTACTTGGCTTACCTCTACTTAGGACTAGGTGGGTAGGTACGTATAGGTAGTTATCTACCTACTGTACTTAGGTAGGTAGGTAGGTAGGTAGGTAGTACTAGTGAATGAACGGGTTTAATGAAGGGGGGGGGGGGCAGATAACTACTCTTCTAAGTAAGTACAGAGCTTCGCAGCTGTCTTTCCCAGGTTATTTTCAGAGGAAAGGAAGCACAGTAATACTATTTACGGTACTCCGGAATATGTACATATGAACTGTACAAACAACAAATAAGTGTAGCTACTTACTATATGTAGGTAAATCGGAAGCTGAGAGGAGCACTGCGATGGTGATCCATGTATCATACCCCCACTGCCTACCTACACAGTACCTAGTGGCGTTGTTGTGCCTGTCGCCAGTCACCTCCCAGTCCTGTTCTGTTGTCTACTGCCTACCTATCACTACACCCCCCCAAGCAGACCCCCAAGTTGCACTCTCATTGGATGTACCTGGGGGACCAGCACTGGAGACCGAGGTACGGCCAGGCACACAAGGTACATACTTAAGTAAGTATCCGTTCCCGCCCTTCGGAGCGTCGACTTGTTGGGACGGTGGGTATCGGACTGCCGACTCAGCGTGTGTCCCGGCGGTGTTTTTTGCCTCCCGGACAAGGGGGGACAGTAACGTTACCTATTACAATGTACCATGGTGGGCGTGCTCAGTTTCCACTCTGTACCTGTGTTAATACATAAGTAGTCGAAGAGTCTGGTTGTTTTCATAGTACCGTGTAGAATGGTGTGGTTCTAATTTAATCACTAAAATGTAAACTGATTTGCATGTTTCTATTCAAGGCTGATTGTCCCGTCCATGTTCCCATCCTAGGTGGGGATGATGTGCTGGCCTAAATGTACCTACTAATGTACTGTGCACTGTGTACTGGGGGGAGGTACGTAAGTAAACTGCATTACTTGCTGACGGTGACAGTGGCAGTGACAGTGACAAGGAACCCACCCCACTCACTCGAGGCTTTAGAGTGATTTTCTTACCGTCGTCCGTCCTAAGCACTGTCTGTATCTCCATCCTTTCCTTTCCTTATCTCGAGCGGAATCCGGGGACATCGGCTGACTCTGCCCTCTGACTCGAGCCGGCCTCATGAGACACCTTTCTTTCCTTATCTGCCGAAGTCTATCGGTGAAACGATCCCAATGGCTAGTAAAGGGTAAAGGTAGGGGGCATTCTCATGGGATCATGAACTGATTCGGCTGAACCTACACACTCCCACACAGGATGTAAGTAATCCCAGAATACTCCGTACTGCTGGGTAAGACTCGGCCAGACGCGTCCACGGCGACTCCGCCGGAACAGCCACAAGTGGGGCCGGTGTCGCGCTATCGCTAATCGATAAACTGTCTCGATAAGCCTGTGGGGTAGGCTGTGTACGGTGTACGGAGTACGGTGTATTGTGACTGAGGTGTGATTGTTGTGGTGACTGGGGATGGTGACACTATTCTGTGACAATATCGGTTTCTGGCCTCAGGGGACAATGCAGCTGTAGGTAATAAGAAGACGAGAACAAACCGGAGAGCCCGCCGCGGTAAAGAAGAACAATCATCGCGAGTCTTCCATCCCGCGGGGAGAGTTTGTCGAAGCCAGAAGAAGGTGTGGCTCGACCCGCCAGTCCTGTATAGTCACTGGCTGTCGGCTGACCAGCCTTACCTTACGGGTCTGTCTGTCTGTCTGTTACTCCGTACTGACTGACTGACTGATTGACTGACTGTCAGTCCTCAGGCCCATTCCCCTTCCCCTCTACACTAGTCTCTAGTCTCTAGTCTCGTACTCTCTGCTCAACTCGTCCTTCTCTCCGTCTCCATTATTATCTGCACTCCTCGCCGCGAAAGCTTCCTGTCTCTCCTGCTGCACATTTATTTCCCCTTCGCGTTGCCTGTCTCTCCCCGTGCTCGCCTCTACCGTGGAATGATGCCCGAGTGACGTCTCCAACCCACAGCCTTGCTTTCCAGATTCAAGTTTCTTTGCTGGTTTCTCCCGCACTCGCTGCCGGTGCCCCGGGGTTACGCGGTCAGAAAGTTCCATGGTACAATCGTTACGGTCCCTAGCCGAAGGACTCGCCAACTTTGCTGCTGCTCCACAGCTGACCCTCACACCTCCATCCTGATCCTCTCCGCTCGTTCGACTCCTCGCGGTCTTTCTCTCCTCAGCCTTTCTATCCGCGGGAACGGGGTTTGGCAGTCCTGTTCGTTGGATTTGGGCGTGTGCCATTGCGGTTTATCGCGGACTCGACAACACACTATTTACGGATCGGAGGCTAGCTTCATTATGACCGTCTAGACTCCGTTCTTGCGACAATCCACTCTCGTCGCCGAATAGAGTCCTTTCTGGCTCATTGTCTAGCCGTCACCGATCCTACATTGCTGTTCCTCTCAGACCATTTCGTCACTTGGTTGAGACATCTGTTGGAACTCCGGGTTGGAATACCGCAATTCCGTCATGGCTACAGCATACCCCAACGAAATCACGGCGTCGCCTGAGGCGGTCTCGCCAGCGAGTCCCGCGTCTTCGACCGGGCAGATTCCCCTGGAACAGCCTCCCAAGCTGAAAGGGCGCCACAGATTGCTGCAAAACCTCCAGCGCATCTCCTCTTCCCCCAGTTTGACCCGGCGGGGCCGGTCGTCTTCCACTGGGTATCGCCGCGATGGTAAGGCTTCATTGTCCTGCGTGTCACTTTCTCAATCGGCATATACACCTTGTCTGGGGAATGGAAGCACATCCCAGCTCTATGGTGGATTGAGCGCCCGCCCCATAACATCTGGCTCGGGTGACTCTCCAGAGTGTGATGCAAATGCTCGAATCCGCCTGGTCGGTTCCGATTCCCCCAATGCCTCCCAGTCGAGGACCATTCCGTTGCCCATGGATATGCGCCCGGGGTCGCGCGGGCTATCACCGGGAACAGACGCGGTCGAGGAACCTGCTGCAGCACGGTCGACACCGAAGCCAAAGAAGGTTTTCGATTTCTGGGGAAGTATGCCCGACGAGCTCAAGATGAGGATCTTCCAGTTCCTCCCCCCGAGGGAGATTGTCCGCTGTTCGGCAGTCTCCAAGGCATGGAACAAAATGTGCTTCGATGGACAGCTATGGACTCAAGTTGACACGACTGATTATTACCGCGACATCCCTAGCGATGGTCTTGTGAAGCTGATCACCTCCGGTGGTCCGTTTGTTCGCGACCTCAATCTTCGAGGGTGTGTCCAATTGAAGGACAAATGGCAGACGGAGGGCGAGCGCATCACCGATGTATGTCGGAATCTGGTGAATTTCTCCCTCGAGGGTTGTCGCATCGACAAGTCCTCGATTCACTATTTTCTTCTGCGGAATACTCGCTTGGAGTATATTAACCTGTCCGGACTGGCGGGAGTCGGTAACTCTGCCATGAAGATTATCGCGCAATCGTGCCCGCAACTGGAGACATTGAATGTATCCTGGTGCACTGGCGTCCATACGGCAGGGCTGAAGATGGTCGTGGGTGCGTGTGCAAATTTGAAGGATCTTCGGGCTAGTGAAATTAGTGGCTTTGACGACGTCGACTTCGCGTTGCAGCTGTATGAAAAGAATACCCTAGAACGCCTGATCATGAGCCGGACAAATCTTACCGATGAGTTCCTGAAAGCGCTTGTGCACGGCCTAGACCCAGAGATGGACTTGCTTCAGGAACGACCAATTGTCCCTCCGCGGCGGTTGAAACACCTGGACATTCACCAATGCTCGGATTTGACGGATGACGGGGTGAAGAGGCTCGCTCACAATGTGCCTGATCTCGAGGGTCTGCACCTCTCGCAGTGCTCCGAGCTTAGCGACGAGTCGGTTATGGCTGTCATCCGGACCACCCCTCATCTGACCCATCTTGAACTGGAGGATATGGAGAAGCTCTCGAACAACACGCTTGTCGAGCTTGCCAAGTCCCCGTGTGCAGCACGCCTGGAGCACCTGAACATCAGCTATTGCGAGAATCTCGGTGACATTGGAACCCTGCAGATCATGAAGAACTGCCCGTCTCTTCGCTCCGTCGAGATGGACAACACCCGAGTGTCGGATCTCACCCTGATGGAAGCCAGCGTCCGCGTGCGCAAGCGAGGCTACGACGAGAAACTCCCTCGCGTGGGCCTGCGCTTGGTCGTGTTTGATTGCGCCAATGTCACCTGGGCGGGAGTCAAAGAGGTGCTGTCCAGCAACGCCTACCTCCCGCGCGCGGCCCGCAAGTCCTTGCAAGCCGTGTCTGTGCAGTCTCTTGTTGCCCAGACGGTTGATCCCAATCAATCTACGACCGTGATTGCTTCCTCCATCACCCCGCCGCCTGCGCCGTCCATTTACCCCAACGAGATCATCCATCTCAAGTGCTTCTACGGCTGGCAGATGACAGTAGACGAGCACAACCGGCGCGTCCTCCGGGGCGATCTCGCCGCAGCAAACCGACTGGACCGGAAATGGGCGGATTACATGATGGCAACAGAAGAAGCAGGTACCACCGGGGCTGGGATGAGAAGGAGGCGGCGACGGGCCCGTGAAGCGGAGCGGATTTACAACGAAGATGATGAAGAGGCGGGTACCTTTGGTGTTGGGGCTATCACGACCCTTGGAGCAGGAAGGCGTCGACACACGGAGGGCGGCGGCTCTGGAGGCTGCATGGTCATGTAAGACTGCGCGTTATGATGCTGACTTTCTTGTCCCTCGTTTGCATTGTATTCAGCGAAAGTTTGAAGCGGTTCCCTCGTTTCAGCGGCTTGTTTACCAGGTTCTGGAAACCTCGTTCAGCATGTCCTGGGGTGGTGTATCTCTTTGTCTCCAAAGGGGAAGCGAACCCGGTCATGTTGGATTGAAGCACTGCTCCGAAGTCGTGAGCGTGCTATGAGATATGAAATGATGACTTGCTGCGACAAGTACCAGTCACTTGGAGGGTTTAATGGAATCAACCCGACTCGGACGGATCCACCGCGCATTCCACGGGCTTGCCCCGGGGTCCGCCTGGAGTCGAATGGTCCATCAGCCCCGCTGTATTTTTCGTTCATTTGTTCTTCACTAGAAGGGGATGGAGAAGCCGGAGTTGGGTGCGGTGCTTCCTTCACAATCTTTAGATTAAAACTCAGTGTTTTTTTCCTTCTCTCTCGCATATTGGCCTTTGATTGGCGTTTCTCGGGTGAGCTACTGTGTAACTACTCGGACAGCTGAATGGAAACAATATGAATCATTTGGGTATCGTATGATGGCAATGGCCTACACAGCGGTTCAACGAAAGGAGCCCATAGAAGACAGACAGACAGACAGACAGACAAACCGAACAACCAACTCCTGAAAATGCAATCATCATCACGCTGGACCAGCCCAGGCAGTAGTCGGGGGCAAATTCAAATTCACATCTCGAAGAAACCTCCATCACTGTCATCACCACCGTCATCGGCATCCCGCATCTTGGTATCCTGTTCCTTCTTCGCGGCCACAACCACCGTCTTCGTCCTCTTCCGATCCTCCGTCTTCCTCGACGACGACGACGACGACGACTTCTGTTCGGACCTCTTCTTCTTCTTCTTCTCCCCCTCCGCCCCCCGCTGCCCAGCCGCCCCCGCTCCCGCAGCCGCATCCAACTTGCCATCCCGCAGCAAATCCAGCGTCTTCTCCCTCATGCACTTCTCCACCGCATGCCACATCGCCGGCTTCTCCGCCACCGTAGCGTGAATGGGCCCGAGCCGCGCATCATCATCCTCGTCCTTCTCGTCGTCACCACCGTCGGTCTTGCCGCCGCTCCCGGCCTTCTTCCGCTGCTCGGTCGCATACAGCGCGATGTATTTCTCCGTCAGCGGGTAGTAGATCGTGTAGTTGAGGTTGATCCGCGCGACGCGCAGTTTCTCGGCGAGCGCGGCGAGTTTCTTGGATTGGGTGGCGGAGTCGAGGGAGGCGTCGTTTTTCGTGATCTCTTTTTCGCGGCGCTGCAGGCGGGAGATGTCTTTCGTGGCGGTTTTGCGGTCTATTCGTCTCATTAATTAGCTCTTGCCTTGATGGTTGTAGTGATGAATCGAGATGTTGGGGGGGGGGTCGAACGTACCCAAAAACCGAACAAAATGGTACTTCTTAATCATCTTCGACCGATCCCGTCTCTTCAGCTCGTCGTCCAGATCCTTCTCGTATCCGGCCAATGCGCGCTCCTGCACGATGCGCGCGTCGGCCGGCAGATCGGCCTTGTTGAGCAGGCGCTTCACATCGCGGATGCGTTTCTTCAGGTCGTTGACGGACGGGTACTTGTGTTCGATCTTGGGGAGGTTGATCTTCTTGCGAGCGTGCTGGGGCCCATCGTCCTCGTGGTCGTCGGAGAAGTCGCGGTCTTTGCGTTTGGCACTGCGGGGGGCGTACTCTCTGGGCATGATGAGTGAGTGTGCGTGAGGGTGTGAGGGTGTGAGGGTGTGATGGTGAGAGAGACAGAGAGAGTGAGTGGTGAGTGGTGAGTGAGCGGAGTTGGTGGCTGATTATCTTTGTCTGAGAATTAAAAAAAAAAAAAAAAAAAAAAAAAAAAAGCCGGATTGGATTTTTTTTTTTTTTTTTTTTTTTTTTTTTTTTTTTTTTTTTTTTTTTTTGGCCACACCCCAGATCCCCGAGACCGGCCAATCATCACACGGCCAGTCCCATGACGCGCACCGATGGACATCCAGCCAGGCTGAGCGACTCTCCGACTGCGGATACCTTTCTGTATCGCGCCAGTTCTAGACTGCACCTCCTCGCTGCCCGTCTGCCTCAGTCTGCCTCCGCCCCCCGTTGCTTCTCCCATTGCTGCCCCCGAAGTAGGTCGATGCCGTGCGGAGGGTTCGCTGTCATGCACGCCTGTGCTTGAGATATCTCTCCTCCCCTCCCTCCCCTCCCTGCCCTCTCCTCTCCTCTCCCCTCCCCCCTCCCCCCCACACCCATACATACATACATACATACATACACATCCACCCAATGGGCCACAGACACAGCTCGGTGGTGTTTGTTTGACGCATCAGATTCCCGCGGCTGAAATCACATCCCAGGACACCCCCCCAAATAGAACTGGTGACCAGTCAGTTCGCAGCGGAGCAGCAGGGGCTGGGAACGTTGCAACGGGACTTGTCCGAAAACAAAAAAAAAAAAGAAAAAGAAAAAAGAAAATCTCCTAAAAGGAAAACACCATTAAAAAAAAAAAAAAAAAAACTCGCCCATCCAAAATGGAAAAGGCCATCCGCTGGTCCCCGTCGTCCACCACGGCCGAGCAACGGTTCCTGTCGGTGGACGTGAGCGGAAAGACCTTCCGACTGTGCAAGGTCACCTCGTTTGATGGCCGGCGGCTGGAGTATGAGGTGCTGTCGACGCACTCCAAGGTCCCGTCGTTTCGGGCCTTCGATTGGTCGCCCGTGGACGAGTCGCTGGTCGCGGTGGGCCAGTCGTCCGGCGATGCGACGATTCTGCGTCTGAACAGCGAGGGCCAGGAGGCCTCGTTCTCGTTTCCCATTCGGCATCAGCGGTACTGCAATGCCGTGGCGTTCAGCACGCATGGCTTGCTGGCGGCCGGGCTGGATCGGGTCCGCAACGACTTCTGTTTGAATATCTGGGATGTGAACCAGCGGTTGGCGAACAAGTCCGCCAAGGGGTTTGCCGAGCCGTTGCGGAAACTGGCCAGTTCCGAACCCATCACCAGTCTGAAGTTCTTTGGCGATCAGCCGGATACCCTGGTTACCGGGGTGAAGGGCCAGTTTGTTAGGATTTATGATCTTCGAGGTAGGTTTGCATTTCTATGTGTGTCTGTGTCTGTTTCTAATGCATGCACGTCCAGAGGGCCCCGGGAACCCGTCGCTGCAGTTTCCGACGCGCTGTGTTCATAATGTCGCCATTGACGGGCTGGATCCCAATTACATTGCGTCCTGCCAGCCGACAAATGACCCGACCATCTGCATCTGGGATCGTCGCATCGGGTCCCGGTATATCACGCCCGCCGTGGGCCCGGCGAATGCGCTGGAGACCGGCCCGCTTGGCCCAGCGCTTGAGTTTAGGAATGTCGTGGCGCCGAAGTCGACTATTTGGAGTATGCGGTTCTCGAAGACGAAGCGGGGCTGCTTGGGGGTTCTCTCGAATACCGGCCATTTTAAGACGTACGATGTCGTGAAAGAATACTTGGACGAGGAGGTGATTTCGTCCGTGGATGAGACTCTGGGACAGGGCTCGGCCAAGAATTACCCCGAGCAGATTTACACCAAGCATGTCCGGGACGTCTGCACGCCGTACAACCATCCGGCACGCGGATATGACGAGAAGGAAAGAGTCGTTGCCTTTGACTTCCTGAATATGAGTCCCGGAAACGAGCCCAGTATTCTGACGGTATCCGGGAATGGGGAGGCGAATATCATTACGGCGAAGCCCCCGTCCCCTCCGGTGCGGCTGTCCTCGCAGGGGTCTTTGATATGGAAAACGTCGGATGACTCGGATTTCAAAGTCATCAGCCCGGAGTCGTTCCAGGAATCGAGCGTTTCGGAGGTCGTTGAGGATCTGCGGGAGCGTGTTTTGTCGGAGCAGGAGGGGCAAGTCGCGCAAAAAGGACGCCGTGCTGGAAACGGACCTACGGCCCCCTTGTCGAGCCGGGAGGCGAGGGAACAGGCCTTGTCGTTGGGGATGCTGGGAACTCGGCTTCCCGTGCAGGATGCTTTGACGCTGATGTCGGTGCAGCGAATGCGGTGCAAAGAAGGCTATCTGTTTGATGAGGCGCGAAATAAGAGGATTCTAGCCGATGATCCGCGGCTGCAGGGCTTCTGGAACTGGGTTGAACGTAAGCGATGCGCCCTGAGCCCTGAAAAGGGTCTTGCTGACAAGCATAGGTGCGCGTGCCAACTCTACCAACGAATCGATGATCGTCAATGGTCTGGACTTGAATTACGTGGGAGTCTACGATGTGTGGAACAACGACCTAGGTGAGTGAACATAGCTTCAACTTTCTCTGGCTGCATATTGACGTCTATAGGCGAGAGCCTGGAAGACCGACAGGTTGGGCCGAACCCGACTCGCAACATCAACGAAGCCATCATCGAGCTGGTCCGAGAGCAGCTGGACCTCCCTGAGACGAAGGGCTGCGAGACGGAGCACACAGAACATCGCCGACTATGTCTCCGTCTATGCGGCGCAGCACAAACCCACCGTGAACTGGAGGAACTCGTCAAAACGCTGTCCGCAGACAGACAGCACACCAAAGCCGCCGCGCTCGCTATCTTCCAGGACGAGCCCAAGCTCGCTTATCTAGCCCTGCGAAGCCACGAGCCCACGCAGGCCCACAAGCTGCTCGCCATGGCGATTGCGGGCGCCGCGAAAGGCGACACCGATGCGGACTGGGAGGACACCTGCGCGGAAATTGCCAAGGAGCTGACCGACCCGTACGGGCGGGCTATCCTGGCGCTCGTGAGCAAGGGGGACTGGAAATCGGTCATCCAGGAGACCACCCTCCCGCTGCGATATCGCATCGAGGTCGCCCTGCGCTGGCTGCCCGACCGCGATCTCACGGCATACATCCACGACACGACGGAGGAGGCCATCCAGCAAGGCGACATCGAAGGCATTCTTCTCACGGGCCTGGGCGACTCCGCGATGGACCTCTTCCAGTCGTACATCAACAAGTTCCACGACATTCAAACGGCGGTGCTCGCGATGAGCCACACGGTCCCGCGGTTCATCAACCACTCGGCCAACCGGGCGCGGTTCGAGTCCTGGCGCGAGACGTACCGGTGGCAGATCAACTCGTGGAAGCTGCAGCTTGAGCGCGCGCGGTTCGACGTGGGATCGCGCAAGTTCGCCGTGACCTGGGACGGACGCAAGCTGATCGAGCCGCCCAAGCAGCAAGTCAGCCTGACCTGCAACTACTGCACGCGGCCGCTCACGCAACACGACGCCTCATCTCAACTAGCCCCATCAGTGACCGGCGAGGTTGCGCACGCCACGCCCGGCAACCCGCTCGGCACGGCCGCCATGTCCGGCACAGTGTGTCCGCGCTGCGGCCGCCATATGCCGCGCTGCGGGGTGTGCACGCTGTGGCTAGGCTCGCCGGACCCCATGTCCAAGGCCAGCGTAGCCGCCGACGCGGCGCAGGAGCGACGACGCCCGTCCGAGGCCGAGCTGATGCGCCGGTTCATCGTGTTCTGCATCAACTGCAACCATGGGTTCCATGCGCACCACGCGCGCGAGTGGTTCGCCAGGCACAAGGTGTGTCCGGTGGCCGACTGCAGCTGCATTTGCGATCGATGAGTTAGAAACAGTTTTCTTTAAAAATGGGGTCTGGGGTTGGGGAACGGACTGGACTGGACTGGACTGGCCGGCGGGTTGTGTTTGTGATATACCCATTTAGCGGATGGTAATAGACTTGCAATAATGTTGGTGTTTTACTTGTTGTAGGCAATTAAGTAAGTAGCATTGATTGATCTCTATGGATTTACAGTCAGTTGTACGTACTTTATAAATACCCTGTACGGGCAGTGAATTACTGTGTCCGGTAGAGCGTACCTAATCGGGGATATAGTATTGGGGAGGGGATCTAGATATAGCTTGCGGAAGAAAGATTGCTTGGGCAGTTTAAAGAGAAAAAAAAAAAAAAAGTAGTCTTGCTTTGGATGCGAGAAAGAGTATTGACTTCTGCTGGGGGATGGATATACTACATTAGTCATTCAGAATCTACTTAGTTAACTATTTGTCCACAGATAATTTAATCGACTCGAGTCTTAAATCCTTTACCTGATGCACGCACGCACGCCCATGATGCGCGCCATCACAGTGAACGGCAAAATATTTAGCGTATTGTTCAAGATTGTGCTTCTGGACGCGCCAGCGAGTCCATCGTGTCCGAGTCCGTTTTTATTTATTATTCCGGAAAGGGCTATATCCGTGTTGCTTCTTCAGGAGGGGACCCTTGTTTCTCCATGCGCGCAATATATATTGACAACAGCTGCTTGTTCTGGCTTTATTTCCGGGCGAAATCCAGCTGAGGCGATACCCATCCCTCTGTATTGGTGTCTAGAGATTCCTGAGCGAGCTGCTGGACTTTATTCTACTCTTAATATCTAGTAAATTACTGTTAATATGCACCGATCTCTTCCTGGCTGAAGAAAGACGGATAAGAACTACTAGTAATATCTAGGGCGGACCAGCTCTGAAATATTTTAATCAAGTATTCTCTTAGTAATGGATTAACCTTAATATCTGAAGTTTCTCTAATATAAATAAAGAGTTCTCGAAAGCCACGCGGTATATTTATGGTGTTGTAGGCCGGTCTGGTCTTAAGAAATATTAAGACTTTGTATGCTTTTTGCTATTTTGGCTTGTGTCCAGTTATATAAAGCGGCGACCTTGTCTTCTTTGTTGAAGGAGTTAAAGTTATCGGAGAGCACGGGCTGGACAAGTCCTCTAGTATATTCCCGAGGGGGTTGCAGAAATACTGGCCACCGGGCTTGAAGGAATAACAGGAGTACTGATAGAGGCTATATATTAATTGGTACTGTAATTTGGGAGTTGTTATCGGGTGCTATAAAAATATTTTCTATATAGAGGTCAGTGTGCCATAGTGTAGGCCGGGTGAGTTGGGTTAGTTCTGGATAATGTGAGTCCAACATCCCCATCAGGCTGATTATAATTCCCAGAAGACGTGTTTGTTCCTGGGGACTTTCCTGATGGGCTATTATTAACTGATTGTCTGCAGGCTGCTGCGATGCAATCTGAGAGAGCTCTTATTTAGTAATTTATATTTACCTGAGATCTGATAAACTATTCCATGTATAATGATTAGTTTGAATAGATTAAAGAATATTAAAAGCTTAAAAGACCTATTTTTAGTTAGTTTATTCTCGGTGGGTAGATCAGCAGCTGTATTAATATTAAAGAAATAATTAGATAAAGGGCTAATGCAGAAGGCGTGCTGTTCGTTCAAGTCGCCTCCGAGGTCTTAATATTTTAAGCGGTCTGTATCTGCCCGAATATATAGACTATTATAGGCAGGAAATGAATATTGCTGATAGCGGAGCGTTAAGTTTGGTCAGGTTTTTTATAAGCGCTAGTTTCTTGATTTCTGCTATTTTACCCTATTGTTCAAAGAGCGGGATCCCGGTCACCTTCTTTATGACGATATACTCTGCCCCGACAGTGTTTGAATCGCGAGGAGATTAAGAAAGGACACGGGGAACAGGGATGCTTGTGTACTTTCTGACTGATATGCGTGACGCATGAGCGCTTTGATTGATAATTTATGGATGGGGGATAGGTAGGTAGGATATACGTACTGTATTCCAAAGTACCTACTTCGGAGGCTGTTGTGAGGAAGGCCGTGCCGGTAATGCGACAAGGAACTTTCGCGATTAATTCACCTCCGTCCTTCTTTTTTATTAGAAGGGCTTTATCAAAGCCTCCTTTGAGCTTCTCAATAGATATAATTTGTTGAGATATGCCTCCACCAGCTGTGGCGGCTATGTCACAGAGGGCGTCCAGGTTGAATTTGCGGTAGCGTCGGGCAAATTGATGATCCTTATTGAGACGGCATCGGCCATTGGTATATGTGAAAAGTTCGTCGCGAGGGATGGGTTTGTCCGTTTATTTACCTTAGTGCCTGATGTCCTCCCTGTGCAGTGTTTGTTTATCCCTCTTACCTCGGCAAACAGTTGACATCTGCGCGACTTGCTGGTTGTTGGACCGGAGTTTCCGCAAGTTCCTCATAAGCGGCAACATGACTTATGCTGGAGGTCAGTCAATGGCATCGAAAGACGCATCAGGGTAGATGCAGATTCAATGCCTTGGATGTAGCGAGCGATCGCAGGGGCGGGTGTCACGCGCTGGTGGTGCCAACTGTAATAGGAATCCCTAGGTACCTACCTAGGGACCAGAAGTGATATATCCAGTGGTATATACAGTCGTATTTCCGGAAGTTTTTTATCTAGTAGGTGTGTACTATGACGGTGGGCCCGGCCCGGCCGTCGATCGCCGATGATGTCAAAAGCTCCGCCCAAAAAAACCACACTTTCTTCCGCTCTCCTCCTCCTCATACTATTATTATTCCCCCACGGTCAGTCTATCCATCTGCGCCCCTTCAATCGCAGCCCCACCAATTCGTGTTCATATAGTCTATCCCCCTTTTCTTTTCCGTGTCTGTGTGGCAGTGACACAGCGCGATCCTGAGACTTAGTGAGTCACCCCGCGTCCAGCCTTGCGACCCCGCTGACGGAAACAATTAGATTCTCATTTCGCAGCACACCAATCCCACCCTCTCCTCTCAACACATCTACAGACAGACATATACAGAAAGAAAAACACAATGGCCGGAGAAAAAGGCGGGAAAGGCAAACCCGGCGGCGGCGGAGGAGGAGGAGGAGGAGGAGGCGGTGGCCGCGCGGTGACGGTCTCGAAAGCGCTGAGCTTCATCCTGCGCCACGCGGCGGAGAAAGAAGGCTTGAAGATGGATGCGCAGGGCTACGCGAATGTCGCCGACGTGGTACGTTCCTCCTCATACCTTGTCCCAGCTACCTGTACTCTCCCCCATCCAAACAAATCCCCATACTAAACAACGGCCGTAATGTACCCAGCTCGCATGGCGAAAACTCAAGTCCCTGAAAGCGACCTTCCCGGAACTCGTCGACGCCGTCGCAAACTCCGATAAGAAGCGGTTCGCGCTGCTGCATATCCCTTCTTCTTCTTCTTCTTCTTCTTCTTCTTCTTCTTCTTCTTCTTCTTCTTCTTCTTCTTCTTCTTCTTCTTCTTCGGTTTCTTCTGTGCCGAAGCCAGATACATCTACGCCTACAACCACAGAAACCCCTACGCCTACAGCAACACCCACGGAAACAGAATCCACCGCAGAATCCACAACCCTAACGGCCATCGCGGCAGCGACAGCCACTCCCACCCCCAACCCAGCCGACTTTCTGATCCGCGCAACGCAAGGGCACAGCATCAAGAGCGTCGAGGCCGAGGGTCTGCTGGAGAAACTCACCCTAGAGGATAAAGACAAGCTGCCGCGGACGGTCGTGCACGGGACGTTCCACTCCGCGTGGCCGGCGATCTACGCGTCCGGGGGACTGCGGTGCATGGGACGGAACCACGTGCATTTTGCGACGGGGCCGGCGGTGGAGGAGGTTCTGGAGGAGATTGCTGAGAGGGAGAGTAAGACACATGGGGATGCTGAAAATGGGAGAGGGGGGAGTGCTGCTGGGAAGGTCATCTCGGGGATGCGGCGGGATGCGCAGGTGCTGATCTATGTGAATGTGGAGCGGGCGTTGGCGGCGGGATGTCCGTTCTGGAAGAGCGAGAACGGGGTGGTGCTGAGCGAGGGGATGGTGGCGGAGGGCGGCGGCGAGAATGGGGTGGTGCCGCTGGAGGCGGTGGATGTGGTGGTGGAGCGGAAGCTGGGGTTGGGGCGGATTTGGGAGAAGGGCGAGGTGCTCCAGCAGTGGCCGTCGGAATGGGCGACGCGGCCGGGTAAGGCCAAGGGGGGGGCAAGGGGGGCAAGGGGAGGGGCAAGGGGAGGGGCAAGGGCCGCGGGTCCGACGGGAAGCAGGAGTGATGGGGAACTTGTGAGATAGACAGATAGTAGTAATAGTGCTGGAAGTATAACTATTAGCTAGAGTAAAAGTAAGTAGTAGGAAGCTGTGGGGAAACCACATCCGACGCCGTGCGGGGAAGTCGGAAGGGATCCGACCAGTCGTGGCGGTGGGATTGGCGGCCTTCCGATGCACGAATCCGGGGCATCCATTAGCAAGCACCAGCAGCACCAGCAGCACCAGCAGCACCAGCAGCAGCACCAAGCAGAACCAGAACTATATGACTCTGGTGCTTTCACCTTTCAAGTCTTTCTGTCATTTCATCCTCCTCCCATCCCTCCCCCTCCCCCTCCCC
>KZ825850.1:126980-205120 GCA_003184645.1 Aspergillus ellipticus CBS 707.79 | reverse complement strand
TTAACCAGCGGATAATCTTGTCTTCTGCCTCTTATTAAGTCATTTTGTCAGTAGATTGTGGCATGTGTTCAGCATATGCATGGTTTAAGAAAAGGGAAAGGGAGACTGGTGGTATTGTAGGGCAGTTAAGTAGGGTTTAAACCTCATCATGGTTTAAATATATCCTTAGCATATCTCATCATGGTCTGAAATTATTCTTGGCATAGCTTATCATGGTCTGAAATTGTTCTTGGCACAGCTCATCGTGGTCAAGACGGAAAAGGGTTATTCCGTATTTAGTGTTAGACCACGCGGAGTTTATTTCAGACCACGCCGAGCTGTAAGCCCAAACAGCCAGACTGGACCGCAGCAATGGATGGTTATGTAATGTTCCGCCCGCCAATCACGGCCCGCGCGGCGCCCGAGTGATCCCGAGCGCCGGCCTCGCATCGAGGAGCGAGATTCATCGTGCGCACTGATCTCCCCGCATCCTCTCCCTCTCCCCCCATCTCCCCCCATCTCCCCCATCTTCCCCCATCTTCTCCTAAATCTCTCGAATCGGATGGGAGTCAGGCTCCAGGGAGAAAAGAGATGGGGCAACTGCAACTGTTGCATCGACCGCGATGCGCATGCGAACACATCAAGGAGACCGGGTCGGCGACAACCGCGGCGTCCTGATGTCATGATGGCATCATCGGCGAGGTACCAGCAGCCAGCCAGCCACTCCACCTGCCCATCTTCTTCTCTACACCACACCATCACATCGGGCCAATGCCTCGAGCCACATCTGTCACCACCAGTCCAGCTCATGTCGACGCCAGGGATAAAATTAGAGGAGGGCATCTGCCCCCCTGGCGAGCCTGATGAGCCCAAGGTACTTTCTCCTCCTGGCTCTGCAGACCCCACGAAGAACTACTCGACGCTCTGACAAAAATGCGCAGACAGATCCCCCACCGGCCCCGGCCACCCCGCCGCGCCAATCCGCCGCAGAATACGCGACCAATGCCTCCAACTACCACGAGGACCTGCTCCATGACCTCTTTCGCGTCGTGCGGTCTGCCGATGCCGCCCACGCCCAAACTCTCGTGGCCATGATCCAGAACCACGCCTCGCTCGAGGAGGTGCGCATCTACCTCGACAGCGCCCTGGCGGACACCCCCGCCCCCGCGCAGGGCCAGCAGGCTTGGAGCAACATGGACCGGCTGCGGCGCGGCATCGAGGTCGAGAGTGAAGCTCCCCGCTTCCGTCCCCAGATCATGGACATTCGCTTCTTGTGTGGGAGTGCCCCCTTCCGCATCCCCGCCAAACCGTGGACCTCCGTCACCGACGATGATGATCTCGTCTCCCACCTGGTTTCTCTCTACCTCGTCTGGGACTATCCCTTCTATGCCTTCTTCGACCGCCAAAGCTGTGTCAAGGACATGGCCCGGGGGAACATCAAGTCCGACTTCTGCAGTCCCTTCCTGGTCAATGCTCTGCTGGCCAACGCTTGTGTGAGCTTCGGTCTTGCTGCCGACCCGAAGATGGCTACTGACGGAGATCCATAACCGCAGTACTACTCCCAGTATACCGAAGCATATTCCATCCCGGGCGATGTCCGCACGAAAGGAGCTGACTTCCTGGCCGAAGCGGAGAGGCACATGCAGTCGCACCTGTTCGAGAGGAGGGGCGACACCCGTCTAGCCACCCTGCAGGCCACCCTGCTGTTGTATGAGAGGTACGCATCGTCACACCCAGTCAGTCGACCCACAGGGGCTGACCGGATCTAGATACTCCTTGTCAGGCTACGATGATTGGGGATACGCCATGCTGCATCGGGCGATCGAGATGGCGGAATCAATCGGGATCGTAAATAGTCCGGGCTTACACCTCCGCCCATCACAGATGTCGGAGGACATGATCGTCTCCATCAAGCGAACTGCATGGGGCTTGTTCCAGGCCGACACGTAGGTTCCCCGTGCTCTCCCGTGAGCGTTCTGACTGGTGACAGGGTGGTCCATACCAACTTTCTCCGGCCGAGTCGCGTGAGGAACGTGAGCGTCAGCCGCATTAACGCGGTCGAAGCGGGCTCGGATGACGACTGGACGCCGTACCCGATCGAAAGTACCCCACTGTCGTCACACATGGGTGTCTACTTCGATGAGGCATGCAAGCTGTCGTTCATTGCCCGGGACGTCTCCTGGAACCTGTCCCGGACGGAAAGCACCAGTGTTGACCCCAGTCAGCGCAACCAGGAGCTCTACAATCGGCTTTCGGAATGGGAAAAAGGCCTCCCAGAGACGTTTGCTCCAGAAGAGCAGATCGCCCCGCATATCGTCCTCCTCAGGTAGGTGAATCCGCATCATGACTGGATAGAGCTAATTGCCGTCGAACAGGATGCGGTACCACACCCTAGTCATCAATCTCTGCTGTGACCGGCTCGGGACTCCTCCGACACAGACCGAGTCGAACGAGCGGGCCCCGGCGCAGGATAGAGAATTCCGGGCGGAGGACATCGCCGTCTCCTCGGCGCGGGCGATTGCCTCCCTCACGCAGACCATACGCACGGAGTGGGGGATGGAGCACGCGCACCAGTTCGCCATGTATGCCGTGAATCTCGCGTTATTCACCCTGCTCGACCAAGACGGCTTCAATATTTTGGATCGGGATTTCCTGTCTCTAACTAGCGCCCTGTCGATCGTTGCCTGTCGTTCGCAGCTTGGCAGAAGCATCTTCCATCTCTTCAAGCTGTCGGTGCGGTCGCGGAACCAGAGCAATCGGGTGCAGCAGTCGGAGGCAGTGCCTTCGGGAATTAAAGAGCTCTTCCAGGACTCACGGTCACAGGCTCCGGACCGGTGGGATCATTTCGCGGAGGGACTGACCAAGATTGACGGCGAGATGAGCCACCTCGATACCTTCTATGAAAGCCTGCAGTCTTCAGCAACGGATGGCCTCCAGGATATGCTGCAGCGCTACGAGCAGCTGAGTGTCGGGACGGAGGATCAATGGCGGCGGCGAGTGAAGGGGGAGACAGCTTTCTAGACTTCAGACTGACAGCGGTGCTGCAATATCTGGCGAATCAGGTACACGATAGGCGTCGTCAGATGCTTTATGAATAAACGACTGTACATTACTTTGCATACAATACACGACTTGACTATCATGAGCGAATTCAGGACTGGCAACTTTGTCGCCGTTGGAATCCGACCCAATGCGAATCTTAGTGAAAACATCGTTAAACAGAAAATAAGATTGAACCTTGCAGTAGACTGTCCGAAGTGGCATTCGACCTTTGAATACCTTCCCTTTATTAACCCGCTGATGTGCTAATGTACAAGCCAAAACTCCGAAAGCAACCCACTGGCCTGGCCTACAGATACAGACCCTCCTCCAGCGTCTCCAACACCTCCGAGGCGCTGCCGATCAAATGCAGACTGCCTGTGATCAGCACCAGCGGAGGTTGCTGCTCCCCATCCGACAAGACGCTCCCGACGGCCCCGGCGCAGCGCACCGCCTCTTCCACCGTCCGAACCATCGTGATTCCGGTCATTTCCTCTCCGGGGATGCCTCGCCAATAGGCCCCCAACTGCGTCTGGAGGTTCAAGTTCTCCGGACCCAAGTTGCCGCAGAATGTCATCGACGCGCGCTCCATGTCCGCGGCGTCATTGCGCTCCCAGGCCGTGTTGGTGCAGAAGATGACGTGGTGGAAAGGCACGTCTCGGGCGGATCCCTCCGCCGACCGGCAAATGCTGTCCCTCAGGCGCCGCACCAAGGTGAAGGCATCCCGGGTTGACTGGTTGAAGATGAGGACCCGCTTGGAGGACTCCTGCTGCGCGGCCTTCTTGGCGAACCACGGACCGACCAGCTCCACGCTCTCGACGGTATGCGCGCCATCCAGCAGGAATCGACCGGACCGACACTCCCGGGTCTCGCAGCGACCGGGCCAGGACGCCGTCCGCAGCGCCCGGCGGAACTTCTCAGGCAGAGGAGCGCTCGTGATGTCTTCGGGGATGTCGGAGTATCCCATGTTGCGGAGGTGGGTCGCCGCCACGGCTACGGCCAGGCTAGCGTTGATCTTCTGGAACTCCCCGGCCAGCCCCAGCTCCATGGTCTCCACCTCCGGGTGGACGGGCACGATGGTCAGCTCCGCCCCTTGTTCCGCTGCCAGCTTTTGGAGCATGCAGGTCGCGCCGGGGGCCTGGGGGATAGTCAGAACCGGCACACCGGGTTTGATGATGCCGCCCTTGGCCCAGGCGATCTCCTCGATGGTGTTGCCCAGCAGGTCGGTGTGCTCCAGCGCCAGACTCGTGATAGCGCTGACACTGGGGCGATGCAGCACGTTAGTCGAGTCGTGGCGGCCCCCCAGACACACCTCCACGACCGCCGTGTCGACCTTCTCCTGGAGGAAGCCATGGAGTGCCAGCATCGTGAGAAAGCGGGCAAAAGGGGGTCCCCCCTCGGTGCATTCGTCTGTCAGACCCAGTCGGTCCCACACGTCGTTGAAGTATTCTACGAACTGCTCCTCCGACAGAGGCTTGTGGTGGAAGGGCATCGCATTAGTCGGCTGGATGCGGATGCGCTCCCGAACCGTGCGCAGATGAGGTGAGGTGTAGAGACCCAGTTTTTGGATCGGGTTCTTGTCACGTTAGCTGCAGGCCTCCTTTCGGGTATTTGTGACATACCTGCTGCCCCTGGTACTCGGACAAAATTGCAAAGATAAACGCCGAGGTGGAGCCTTTGCCTTTACTTCCGGCAATATGCACGGCGTTCAGGGGATCGAAGTCGGGGCTCTGGACAGGTTAGATCTGCACTTCAATGAAGTTGAACAACCTACCTGATATCCGACTGCACGGCACCACTTCAGCATATCCTCGATCATCACCATCTTGTCTGCGGTTTTCATCGCCTTTTGCCGGTACGCAAAGTTCGTATCCAGCAGGTTCAGCTTCCGCAGCGAGTCCTGCCAGAGTTAGTACCACTGACTCGCTGGTGCGATCGAAAAAAAAAAAAAAAAACCACTCACACTATAGCCTGTCTCCGCAACCTTCTGTGCATGGGAGGCATCAGGAGATGCTCCTGAGGGAAGAATCTCAGGGAGGAACTGAATTGACGGCATGTTGGGGGTAAGTAGAGGACTGTGAGATGCGTTGACGGTCTGCTGAGTTCACAGCCATTGCGGACCTTTTATACATCTGTCACCACCCTGGTCAGAGGGATGAATAAGATTGCGCCCAACTGTTGGCGCACCCGATCGGAGGGCATTTCCGCAAGTCCGAGGGACAGGGTTGCGCCATCTCCGCGATCGACGCGACCCACGCCTCGGGAGCTGCTAGATCCCGATAGTCGTTGCATTAAGCGTCTCACGATCGGCACTCCCGCTGATGACGCGGCGGAGGTGGCGCGCCGTCAATCCGGTTCTGTTGCTTTTCCCCTGCCGTGTGCTTACTTTTGCGACGGCCGAGTCCTTTGAAAAGGGCCCGGCCCTGGCCCGAGCTCCCCATTTGGTGTTTCCATTACTTAACACCATTTGCTTGGCTCTCCACCATCTCCACTCTCGAGAGCTGAACACGAGGATCTTTCTCGAAGGAGGAAGAGAATACTGTTTCTGGCCAAGCACCGACCCAGGGCTGTCTGCAGGAGAAACTTTCTCACCAGGCTTGGCGAGCCAGAGTGATGATGCCAGCGCGGACCGTCGGAAGCCCAGCCTTGATGTCGTAGGGGATCTGCCAGTGCATGACGATGTCCCAGCGTCGAACCCGGAGCGGTGGTATAACTATACCAGAATGGCAATTTTGCGCCGAGTCCCTTGAGTCGCAAGTCATTCCTTCCTTTCCTGCGAAGCCTAGTCTCACCATCGTGTTCACTCATTTACACCATGTCGGCTCAAGACGAGAAGGACCAGAGACCTAACACGGCCCACGCTATCGAGCTGGGCCCTGTCGGCGAAAACACCAGCCATGCGACCCTGGCACCAATCACTCAGACGGCCTCGACGGCACCCCCTCCTCCTTATACATTGTTGACGGAGAAGCAAAAGATTTTCACTATCGCTATGGCTTCGATCGTCGGTTTCCTTGCTCCTGTTTCTGCGAATATCTACTACCCGGCTATCAACCAGCTGTCCAAGGACCTGCATGTGTCGAACAGCCAAATCAATCTGACCATCACCACGTTCATGGTATGCTCCCATTGACGAGACATCCATCTACATCAGTGCTAACCAGTGCAGATCTTCCAAGGCGTTGCCCCCCTCGTTACTGGCAGTGTCTCGGATTACTATGGTCGTCGGCCGACGATGCTGGTCTGCCTGATCAGCTACATGGCCGTGAACATCGGACTGTCATTACAGGATAACTACATCGCTCTGATCGTGCTCCGCACCTTCCAGAGCTGCGGAAGCAGTGCCATCTCCGTGGTCGGGATGGCAGTGACTGCAGATGTGATCACCCGCGGTGAACGAGGAAAATACATGATCTACTCGTCCCTGGGCACGACCATGGGGCCGGCCCTCGGACCGATCATTGGAGGCATCCTGGCCCAGTTCCTGGGCTGGCGGAGCATCTTCTGGTTCCTGACCATCTTTGCCGGAGCCATGATCATCATCATCCTTATCTGCTTCCCAGAGACCTGTCGCGCGGTGGTCGGGAATGGATCCAAACCCCCGCCGAAATGGAATCGGCCGGCGATTCCGCTCCTGAAGCCGACCACCAGCGACGCCACCAATGACTCTACCCCGACGACGAAACCCAAACGTCCCACTCCGCTTGACAGTATCCTTGTGGCTCTGGAGAAAGAAACCGGGGCGCTGATTGCGTTCACGGCGCTGCTCTATTGTGGCTATGTGGCTGTTCTCAGCAGTTTGCCGTCCCAGCTCGAGGCGAAATACGGCTACAACTCGCTGCAGGTCGGGCTGTGCTACATTCCATACGGCGTGGGGAGCCTGACCTCGCGGTGGACAATCGGACGGTTCGTGGACTGGAACTTCCGGCGGCACGGACGCCGCCAGGGGTTCGAGGTGGTGCGCAACCGGCAGGTGGACTTGACGGATTTCCCGGTGGAACGAGCCCGGCTGGAAATCACGCTGCCTACCGTCTACCTGGGTTGCCTCTTCATCATCGGCTACGGCTGGGTGATGAACTACAACATCAGCGTTGCCGGGCCCCTGGTCATGCTGTTTTTCGTGGCCCATACCATATCCGGGGCGACCAGCACGCTGATCACGCTGCTGATCGACTGCCACGTCCAGCGGCCGGCCACGGCCACGGCGTCGAACACCATGTTTCGATGCTTTCTTGGCGCCGGGGCGGTGGCCGCGGCAGTTCCGGTGATCGACGCCATCGGGATGGGCTGGACGGCGACGCTGATTTCGGTGATGTGGGTGGTCTGCAGCGTGCTGCTGTGGGGAATCCTGCTCTGGGGACATGAGTACCGGAGGAAGAAGGCGGGACGGGCTTGATGAGACGGCGGTGGGGTTGAGATGACGGGGAGAGATGATGCGGAGGCCTAGATCAAGTAGGGAATAGATAGCAGC
Organism: Aspergillus ellipticus CBS 707.79; assembly: GCA_003184645.1. NCBI lineage: Eukaryota > Fungi > Ascomycota > Eurotiomycetes > Eurotiales > Aspergillaceae > Aspergillus > Aspergillus ellipticus. The sequence continues at coordinate 197,631 of KZ825850.1, read as the reverse complement.
AAATGGATTGAGTTGGAGACATGTCATACCCACGTAAGAGTTGCCCTAACGTAAACCACAATCGCGCGGCCCGTACAATCGCGCGGCCCATCTTGTAATGCCATACAGAATTCATCTTTTATAATAACTATGATATCTCAATTACTATACTATATATGTGCCTATAACAATAAATTTAAATTGGTAACTAGGAGACCAGTATATTAGAAGTATTCAAAAAATTCTCAAGATTTTATTTATATTTAATATAGGAACTATTCTAAATTACAAGTAAATTACAGGTATTTTATATTACCAGCCGTTATATGCAGTTATTAAAATCTGAAAAAAATACTAAAAATAAATTCTTTGTTATCCTAATCTATTCAGTTAGTATAAAGTCATATAATTTCAAAATAGCTGATATATTGAAGATCAAAAAAGTAGCTTTTATATGGCATTACAAGATGGGCCGCGCGATTGTACGGGCCGCGCGATTGTACGGGCCGCGCGATTGTACGGGCCGCGCGATTGTGGTTTACGTTATACGATAGTCAGGAGTCGAAGATCAGTCAGCTTGATCGACAAGGCTCAGCACGCCATCACGCAGGGCCTCGCCACACACCACCGCGGCCATCCTCTGCCGTCCGATGTACGCTGCTCTTGTGCTGCTTTTCCGAATACGACTCGTGGCATCTCAACATGAAACCTGATGGACATGCCGACGACGCGTTCTCCAAGGCTTCCAGACTGGCAGATCGGTTGATCATTGCGTACGACCTAGGGCTTCGCAGCAGAGTGACCCCGATGCCCTGATTCCGGCCAGCCAGCCCCGGAACAATCTCGCACGCCGACAGAATGCTCCGTGCACAACTCCGACGACTCGTCCTGCGAGGGGCATCTCCATCCTCCCCGAACCCGATCATCGGGCCCTGAAGCTCTTGGCGCAGATCGTCCAGGCAGTTGCGGCCAGCCAAGCGCCCCCGTCCCCACACGTGTCGATCATCAAGATGATCGGGCGGGGACTAGGCTCAGTCTATTTGCCTAGTGGCGCCTGCAACCCAGCAGCCGTGGCTTGCGTGAGCATATTCTTTACGTAAATCGGGTCCGACTGCTTGTCCAGCATCACGACGTGGATGATGATGATGATGATATATAAGATGGGCGCTACATGGCGGGAACAGACCCCCCGGACACAGCCCAGTAGCCCTGATCCCTCCATTGCCATTGCCATCGTGGTGCCCCCTTCTACCCCCCATGCATCTCCCATCCCAGCCCGAGCGGTCCTCGCTGACCGTCTCCAAATGGACGACCCCTATCCCGCGCTGCTCTCTGCCGCGGTTCGTCTTTGGCTCCCCGCGCCGCCCTCTCAGCAACCGAAAGGTCCTCATCGACGCCGACCATCCGGACACCCACTCGCTCTCCCTCGCCGAGTATCGCCTGCTGTCCTGCCGGGTGGCCGTCGGCCTGCACCGGCTGGGCGTGACGCCCAAGGACCGCGTCCTCTGCGTCACCTCCAACGCCCTCTGTTACCCAGCCCTCCTCATGGGCACTGTCATGGCGGGGGGCATCTTCGCCTCGGGCCAGCCAGCCCTGAACCACGCCGAATGCTACCGGCTCATCACCTTCACCAAGCCGGCCGTCATCTTCGCCAGCCGGGCCACTCTCCCCATTGCCCTGGCCGCCGCCCGTGACGCCAACCACCCCGACACCCGCATCTTCGTCTTCGACGACGACCTCCTCACCAACAGCGGCCTCCCCGAAGGCCCCATTGCCCACTGGCAAACCATGCTCGGGTCCGAATGGGAAGGGTCCCGCTTCTGGTACCCGAACATCACCTCCCCCTCGGACTACAACAGCACCATCATGCTGCTGTTCACCTCCGGCACGACCGGCTCGCCCAAGGGGGTCGAGCTCTCGCACAGAAACTACATCGCCTCGGCCCTGGGCTACATGAAACGGATCTCCACCCATCCAGCCTGGGACCCGAACCCGAATCCGAACCCCAAACTCTCCTCCTCCTTCTCCTCCCCCCCCAACCCCCCCGACGTCCGGGTGCTTGGCTCCTTGGCGATCAACCACAGCGTGGGCCAGCGGTCCTACTGCGTCATCTTCCCCAAGATGAATGTGCCGCTATACCTGATGCGCCGCAACGACTACCAGAGCGTGTGTGCGGCGATCGAGCGGTTCCAGATCACGGACGCGATCATCCGCAGCTCGGTGTTGACGTCGATGGCGAAGAACGTGGGGGTGTGTGGCCGGTATGACTTGAGTTGTTTGAGGCGTGTCGAGGGGTGTGCGGCGCCCATGAGCCAGTTTACCAAGTTGCGGCTGGAGGCCATGGGCGTGGGCTATGTTTGTCGCGCTTGGGGGCTGACTGAGTGCGTTTTCTCTTTCCCCCCTACCCCCTCTTTTCTCTCTTCACTAGTGGTTTCGAGGGTTGTTGATGATGCTAATACTAAACAGAACGGGAACCATCACCGGCCCGGACCCCCTCCGCCCCCCGAAATCGGAGACAGTCGGGCAGTTGAACGCCACGTACGAAGGCAAGGTGACCGACTCGAGCGATCCGTTCCACATCCTCAAGACGAACGAGGTCGGGGAGATCTGGATCCGCACCCCGGGGTCGAGTCGGGGGTACTGGTACAACGAGGCCGCGACGGAGCAATTGATCGGGCCCGGGGGGTGGATCTGCACGGGCGATGTGGGGTATGTGGACGACGAGGGGAACTGGTATATTGTGGACCGGAAGAAGGTATGCCCTCCTTTTCACTCCCTGTGAATGTCAGGGGCAGTATGCTGATGGTGTAAAATAGGACCTGATCAAGGTGAACGGGAGCCATGTATCGCCTGTTGAGATCGAGGCCGTCTTGCTGCAGCATCCGAATGTGTGTGATGTGGGGGTCATCGGGGTTGCAGTGTAAGTCATGACCATGCTACATGGCAAGGAAGATGGCTAACTAGAGCAGAAACGAGGACGAAGGCCCTCGAGCGTACATCCAGACATCGCCCAAGACGACGGTGACGGCGGCGGAAATCTACGAGCTAGTTTCGGAGAAGCTGCCCCCGTACAAGCGGCTGTCCGGGGGGTTGTCGTTCATCGAGAAGATCCCTCGCAACGCGGTATGTTCATCCCTTTTTAAAGATGCAAATGGGTTGAGTGCTAATGTTGGATCACAGTCCGGCAAAGTCCTCCGCAGCGACCTCCGCCTGCTGGCAATTCAGGACCTGGGCGATTACCTGGGGAATTACCACGGCACGACCGCGGATGGTGCAGGTGTGCGGCTTTAATGGGGAAAGCTGGTAGAATGTCTCGGGACTTCATAGTTATTTTAGTTGGTTCGTTAAGCAAGCCTTTTTTTTTTTTTTTCGGTGGATGGATGGGTTTATATCACAGGAGGAACACGGATGTTCCTCATGCTATCTTTTAATGGGTTGTATATATTTCTTGGATGGGTTCGGAGCGATCGGATGGATGGGCTTTTTTCCCCCCTGGATTAAGCAAAATACAAATTGGGACTTTGGTATTTTCCATGATCCCTGTCCCTGTCCTTATTCCGGGCCATCCGTGCCCTCGGGGTCTCGGGGTAAAAGCCACCACCCCCAAACCAAACCCTTGCATGTTAACCCCTTCAACACAGTGGATTCACCAACATTTTCGCTTCACTTCAACTAGCATCCCGTTCCTGAGGGAGAAAACGGTATCTCTCCCGCTTCCAAGATCCGCTTCTCAGTCCAACGCTACAGATCGTGTTCACGACTTCCCTATCTCACCAGATTTTCTGATGGAAACCTACAAATTTTTCTTCCCAGGTACATAACACTAGGTTCCAATCCGTGGGGCCTACGCTCTCTACCTGTACAACACCTTCTTCAACCCGGACATCGAATGTAACCTCGTCAGCGCCTGGCTGAACCCAGCCTTTGCCATCCTCGACACCATTCCCCATGAGAGCGCCTTGGCTATAATTCTCGCCAACCACCAACCCCGACTAGGAATCCTCTGGCTCGGCGCCATCCTCACCGATACCGCGAAAAGCATTCTTCGCGACACCCGAGCGGGCATGACGGCGTTGGATCTCGCAGCCTCTGCCTGGACGGGAACACCACAAACATTCCTGGCCTCCAACATGGGGTCAAATACGGGGAAGTCAATCTCCCAAGACGACGAATGCCGACTGCTATTCATAACAGGATGCGAAGGCCACGATTGACCCCCAATCTCGCCCTGGAAGCCGTTTGGGCATACACAGCTGTACGATGCGGAGCTATCAGTTCGGGACCATGCTGAATGTGGTCATCGGTTGGAATACGAATCGTGGGAGTGGATGTTGAGCGACGGCCGTTCGATTCAGGTGCTTGGGGAGGGCTATAACCGGATACTGCGGAAGCAGGAACCTGTCTGTCTTATCAGCTGTCGACGATGATGTCATGGCATAGTTTACATCAACAATCTAGTATAGACAACTGTCAATGAGAATGCTAAAAATCCGTACTGAGCACCCAACATAAAAGTCACAACAAAGCAAGCAATCAAAAAGCCAACCATGGTCTACAACATCGCCGAGAAATAAACCCAGCCCAAAATCTGGAGCCACCTGAACGGCGGCCCCTCCGAGATCCTGGATCGCTACTGCGTATCGGAGCTGTGCAAGGGCTGGCCGGTATATCGCGATGCCTCGGAATGGAACCATTATCGGGACTTGTTCGTCAAGGATGGAGCATTCGTGTTCACCAGTCCGTTCCCCTTCCCTCCCATCATCAACTTCCCCAGCTAACGCCCCCAGCCTGGAGCGGCGGCCTCCCCATCGACACCTTCATCCAAGTCTCGATCGAGGGCCGCCCCGCCGGCGACCACATCATGCACCGCGAAGCCGGCACCCTCGTGGACCTCAACCCGCGCACCAACCGGGCGATCGGAAAAATGAAAGCGACCATCACGCAACGCTTCCGTCCCTCCCAGCGGAATCGAATACGACGTGGACTGCGACTGCCGGTTCATCAGCTTCTGCATCAAGGAAAACCGGGAATGGAAGGTGGTGTACATCAAGCTATTCTACGAGAAAGATCGGGTGGTGGCCGTGGACGGGAAGACCGTGCCCGCGTTCGATCCGCGGGAGCTGGAGAAGTATCCCATGGGGTATCGGTATTTGGCGGTGGCGCAGAACGGGCTGGGACATCCGATCTTGGGCGACTTGCCGACGATGGATAACTCGGCGTTCTTTGAATTGTATGGGGCGATGGATGTGTGGTTGGAGGGGGAAGAGGTGGGGGTGCCGAGGGATCAGGTCAAGTATTAGGGTGGAGGGTAATGTGTTGATTGTTTGATAGTAATCAGGGGAGGTATGTACATAAGGTATCATGATCATACATCGTGCATCGTATCACTCGCCAGAGAGGAGATGAATATTTCAATAACCAGACTCAACCCCAGATCCGGAACGGAATGGAGGCGTTATAGCACCCCCCGTCCAGCCAGTCCCCGGTAACCCTATGCACCGGATCCCCCTTGCCGAACTCCAGCAGCGCCCCTCCATTCGGACCCTCGGCATCGAACACCGGCCACCCGACCGTGGTATTCACCGTGTTCGGATCCTTCAGGAACGCCAGGAAATGATCCTGCATGGACTCGGACGTCTCCACCTCCAACGCCGGAATATCGCCCGCCTGATCCCGATACGTGCCGAAGATCAGCAGCAGGTCGGACCAGTGGTAGGCGCCTAGCCAGCCCACAGGGCTGATGTTGGAGAAGTTGCCCCCCCAGAAGTAGCGGTACGTGTCGAGCCCGAGCGTCCGGCGCAGCGCGGTGTCCAGCGCGGCGGTGCAGTCCCATTCGCCCTCGTTGATCATGACCGAGGTGGTGTTGTCCGAGGCGTCTTCGCGCGCGGCGTCGGAGCGGATGGCGGGCCCGCGCGCGACCTGGCCGGTGGCGTAGCGCTCGGACTCGTTGGAGAAGATGTATTTCTCGTCGGCTATCTACCATCAGCCAGGTAAGAAAGAGAGAGCGTGAAGGAAGGAGGCTCACGGATGTAGTTGGTGAATGTGATCGATGGCGAGCCCGAGTACCGGTTGATGAACTCCTCGATCTGCACCCACGAGACGGTGCGCATGCACTCCAGCTCGGCCTGGGCGTCGTCGCCGTAGTTGCAGCCCAGGCTCTTGGCGACAATGTCGAAGTCCTGGTAGACGTCATCCGTGGTGGACAGGTCGATGGTCACGGAGGGGGGCTGGGAGATGACGCCGAATTTGACGGCGAGAGGGTCGTCGGGGAAGGCAAGGGTGTACAGGTGCGTCAGGGCGGCACCTTGCGATTGACCCCAGAGCTATAGTCGGGGTTAGTTTCGGTACGAATATTGGAGGGTTGGTGACATACCATGATGTTGTCGGCATCGCCGCCAAACGCCTCGATGTTCTCGTGTACCCATTCCACGGCGGCACGGACATCGAGCAGGGTGAGGGAGGTGTCATTCAGGGCCCGGGACTTGGGATCTGACGGCTCGTGAGCTTGAGGGATGCAGATGGGGACGGGGGGGAAAAGGACATACTGCCGAAGATGTTGTTGCGATAGTTGATGGTCACCACGAGGTGCTCCTGCGAGCGCGAGACCCATGGCGGCGGCAACTGCGACGGGATATCAATCCCGCCGGTCACGCCTCCTCCTCCCGTCACGAACAGCGCCACGGGCAGCTTCGAGCCCACGTCGGCATACGAGGGCGTCCAGACGGCCAGCGACAGGCAGTCCTCGGAGGTGGACCACGCCACGGAGCCCTGGTTGAGGTCCTCGCCCACGCTGAGCAGCAGGTTCGAAGGTGCATATGAGTTCCACATGGTGCTTTCGCCGCTCACATATTGGGGGCATCCTGGAGGGGGGGGGGGGGGGGAGTCAGCGGGTGAAGGGTCGTCCGATTGTGGTGGGGCATACCTGGGCCGTATCGAGTCGAGTCATACTTGCGACTGGAAGGGTCCAGCTTCTGCGGCGGCATCCATCGAAGATCTCCGAGGGGAGGCTGAACATTGGGTCAGAAAGAGAAGGCGGATGAAGGGGGGACTGCTGACCTTCGCGTACGGCACGTTCAGGAACTGTCGGACATTAGGGAAAGTATCGTTCAGGAAGCCAATGAAGGTGCCTGTTTGGGTCTCCACGGTCAGGTTGGACCAGTTGGACAGCGTGCGTGGTGGTTCCCAGGTCAGGTTGGCATAGTACGGAGGATCGACCTGGGCCAGAGCGACGGGGATGAACCCTAATGAAAGGGCGGACAGCAGCTTCATGATGGCGACGGCACTGCTCTGGACAATGACTGAGAAGGCCCGAGGCCTCTTATATACCGCAGACAAGCCACCCCGGACTCCGACCCTGGCGCGACGGCCATTCGATGGACGGGCCGCACCATGTCTGGGGTCTCCACTTGGAGGGTCCGCGGGTATGATTTATCCCGGGTGGTCGATGAACCCTCGGAGATTGCTGGGATGGCCAACAGAGTTTGGATAGGATCACTGGCGTCGTGACCCCACTGGAAAGGACGGCGGACATGCCATAACACATTATTATTACTACAGCGACACGACCCCATAAAACCTATTCTCCATCTGCAGTCTGCCCAACGTCCGACGTCGGCTACATCGGGCCATACGTGCGCGACCCTAACCCCTTCCGAACGGTTAGCCCGAGGCCCCCGAGGTGCAGGTCACCCCCAGATCGGACGGCGTGTTGGCGCACAGCACCTCGGCCTTGCCCGACGGCGCCTTGACTTCGAAGCCGCTGATGGCGATGCCGCAGGTGCCGTCTGCCCCGCAGTCCAGGTTGGCGACGACCGGATCATACGAGTCGCTGGTCGTGCCACTGAAGTCCGACACCACGATGTCCGACAGCTGCGCGTTGCCCGGGTACTCCTCGCAGTAGTCGGCGTCCTCGCCGTAGCAGCTCTGGATCTGGAAGGCATAATCGGAGTTCTGCACGGTGAAGCCCGTGAAGGTAACGTTGTGGACGGTGGACAGGCCGTGGGCGCCGCCACTCGGGTACGTCTTGATGCCGGCGGCCTTGGTGGAGTTGATCATGGTGGCCCCGGAGACATAGATGTTCTGCACGGTGTCGTTGCTCGACTTGCCCAGCGAGCCCACCGAGATGCCGTGCGAGCCCGTGCAGCTGATCGTGTCGACCGTCACGTAGTTGGCGCTGGGCTTGAACGCGACGCAGTCGTCGTCGTTGACGACGGTGATCTCGGTGAGGGTGACATAGGTGCTCTCGCCGATGTCGAAGCCGTCCGTGTTCTTGGCCGGGTTGGATGACTTGGACGTCGCGTCCATTTTCAGGTTAGTGAAGGCGATGTTGGTCGTGCCACCCTTGACCGAGTTGAACACGTTGGGAGGGTTCTTCTGGCGCAGTCCGGACACCTGGATGTTGCTGCCCCCAGTGATGTACAGCAGGGTCGGGCGTTGGTAGCTGGTATCCGAGGCGAAGAGGTCCCATCTGCAGCCGAGGTCAGTACTGATGGTTCGACAGAGCGTCGTGTGTAATGGATCAATGCTCACGCATCTTGGCCGTTCCCATCAATTACCCCCGACCCCGTCAGCGATCGCAGCTTCATCCTGTCCACGTCCGACACACTGATCATCGCCGTCCGCCCGCTCCAGTAGTCGGTGCTGCTGGTGAACTTCAGCAGCCCCTCGACTTGGATGTCGCAGTCCTTGCAGTCACTCAGGTCCAGCACACTGTTCAGGTAGTACGTGCTGCCCTCGGGGAAGACGATAGTGCCTCCGTTTCCGCACGAGGAGAGAGCCGTTGTGATTGCCGGAACGTCGTCTGTCGAGGAGCTCCCTCCGGCAGTGGGAGTGCAGACGGCGCGCGGATGGAGGACGGCATCGGGGCTGCGCTGGACCGGAGAGGGCGCAGCGCTGCTCAGCCCGATCGTGGCGAGCAGTATGATATGGTATATACTCATGTTTAAAATGTCAAGGCGCTTGGCATCATCCATCCAAAAGCAAGACCCTCGGCTTTATAGCGACCGCTAGACCCTGTTGCCAAGCCCCATGTGAAGCCGAAGGAATCCAGTCTCACGTCGAGGGCATACATGGTCCCTGCCAAGATTCCTGTCATCTCGGCTGTGTGAAACGGCGGGACCAGCCGCAGCGCGTGCCGACGGAGAAACATCCGCGAGTCGTCGGATATTGCCCCGTTCATTCGACCGAATCGGCTATATACGTCTGCAGGGTGCGTTATCGGGCCCTATTGGACCAGCCAAGCCAGGGGTACGAACACCGTGAGGACCCGGATTATCCAGCCGACCTGCCAGCAGAACAGGTGCCTGGACGTACGGCCTTGGCCGTCGGCCTAATGCATAAGCGTTGCCGATCCGGTTAAATTGGGGACTGGATGTAACCCTCCCTGGTTCCTGGCTGCCCTCGCGGTCTGATTTCTCCACCACTGCTTCATCTATTCCTGACGATCGTCACGGATTCCGGGTGCTCCCCGTGTCCGAATATAGATGTGCAGGTGATGAGCTCTCTGGTTCGATTGGCCGTTCTACTCGCAGAAATGAGCATGATCGGGGGATTGGATATGGTCGCAGGATTAATCACCATCCTTAATCTCTGCTGGCTGGTGCAAGGTGTTCGGAACTAATTTCATTCATGCAAGCCTGTCAGCGAACGTGGGTCGGCTGGGTTATCTTCACAACGATCGGGTGCATACCTCGGCTCCAGAAAGATGACATATTAACACCATCTAGCGGCCTGCAAATCTTTCCGGTTGTGATTCTTTGGACTCCTCAGCCTAATCTGTCATTACATCTCAGCTCAGCCATGCACGCAGCATTCATTCTTGGGGCCCTGATCGGCCTGAGTGCCGCAGCCCCCTCGCTCAAGAAGCGCGAGAGCCGAACCAGCGCACCCTCGGGCTGCTTGACCGTCGGAACCGACGGGACCTACTCCACCATCGGAGACGCCCTGGACGCGCTGAGCTCGGTCTTGTCCGCCTGCATCTACATCGCCAGCGGCACGTACGAGGAGCAGCTCACGATCGACTATGCCGGCAACCTGACCCTGTACGGTGAAACCACGGACACGGGCACCTACAAGGACAACGTGGTAACCATCACGCACACCCTCTCCTCTCCCGAGGCGGGATCCCTCGACAAGAGTGCCACGGTGAATGTGGTGGCCGACGGGTTCAGCATGTACAACATCAATGTTGAAAATGGGTATGGCGAGGGGGCGCAGGCTGTGGCGTGAGTGGCCTCTGTTTCGCGTCCGAAGTGACAAGACTGATGATTGTGTTCCATAGCCTCGTTGCAAATGCCGATGAGCTGGGCTTCTATGGCTGTCAGTTCTCCGGATACCAGGACACGCTGTATGTGAAGGCAGGCACGCAGTACTACTCCAACTGCCGCATCCAGGGTATGTTCTTTTATCTCACGTATCCCACCGCTCAGACGATTAAGTTCAGGGGCCATGAGGAATTTCACTGACCGAAGCTGATGACTAGGTGCCGTCGACTACATCTTCGGCGACGCGTCGGTGTGGTTCGGCGAATGCGACATCATCTCCAACGGCAGCGGCGCCATCACGGCCTCGTCGCGCGAAACGGCCAGCGACTCGGGCTGGTATGCCATGGACAACTGCAACATCGCGGGCGCGTCGGGGGTGTCGCTGACGGAGGAGGTGTACCTCGGGCGGCCGTGGCGAGTGCTGGCGCGGGTCATCTACCAGAACTCGGTGCTGTCTGACATCATCAACCCCAAGGGCTGGACGACGATGGCGGCGGGCGCGACGCCGCTGTATTATGAGTACAACAACTCGGGGGCCGGATCGAGCACCTCGGATCGAGCGTACGAGAGCTCGATCTCCGCGGCGGTGGACAAGACCACAGTGCTGGGGGCCAGCTGGGGGGACTGGATTGACCGCAGCTACTAGGCAGGCTAGCCCTAAAATCGAGGCGAGCACCTCATCCGAGGGTTGATTAGACAATCGGCGATCAGCCGCGTTCTGCATGGTTCATCCATCCTTAGTCCCGCCGACTGCATAAACCCACGAGTCCTTCGCGGGAGTAGACTAGTTCTTTCTTCGACGGCATTAAGCTTCCCGATCGGACCACCTCTTCCCATCGTTTTCTCGCCCGATTGCTGCTGTCGATCCCGAGCAGACCCCGCCCGCCGTCTCCAATGCCCGGCTCGTCACTGCAACCCCGGATGGTGCCATCGGGGGGGGAAATGCATGCGATCAGGAGATAATTAATACGGGGCATCTCGTAGCAAATGCCGGCCCAGACTCAAGACACCGCCATCGCAATCCGCAGACCGTCTCTCAACCACCGCAATGTCTCCTTCCGCCATCGCCGACGGCACGATAGACACGAAGAATGCCTCGGACAACATCGATATCGAGCGACAGGGCTCCGTCGCGACGGTGGCCATCCCGCCCAAGTCCCTCGGGGCAGGGGTACGCATTCCCATCATTGTCTACGGCATCGCTAACGATCCCAGTCCGCGCTGGCCCTGGGCGCATTCGGCACAACCCTGACGACGCTGTCGCTGAGCCTGATGGAATGGCGCGGAGTGACGACCGACAACGTCTTCGTCGCCAACTTCTTCTTCATCGCAGCCTTCGGCCTGGTCGTGACCGCACAATGGGAACTCTCCATCGGGAACGGCTTCTCGTACACGGTCTTCAGCGCATTCGGTACGCCTTCCGCTCCCTCCCTCCCTCCCTTTATATCCTCAGCCACTACTAATATAAAATCCCAGGCCTCTTCTACGCGGGCTACGGCGCGATCCTGACCCCCGCATTCGGCGTCGCCCAAGCGTACGGCAACGACACCACGCAATACAACAACGCGCTCGGGATGTTCATGATCCTGTGGACCGTCTTCGTCTTCACCTTCCTGATCGCCTCCTTACCGAGTAACCTCGCCTACATCCTGGTCTTCTTTCTAGTAGACATGGGGTTCTTGACGGTGGCAGCCAGCTACTTCGCTGAAGCGGATGGGAAAGCGGCGGCGGCAACGGCGCTGAAGAAATCCGGGGGCGCGTTCTGTTTTGTCGCGGGGCTGGTGGGGTGGTATATTGTGTTTCACATGCTGTTGAAGGACAGTCTCCTGGACATCCCGCTGGGGGACACGTCGAGGTTTTTCGCACGGAGGAAGAAGGCGGAGTAGTGGATACAGTGTCCACGGATGCGGGATGGGGTGGTGGGGATGTGTGTTGTCTAGTGTGTAGTGTGTATGGATACTGGGCTGGGGTTGCTGTACTTCTCGGCCGATATACAGGGTAATGGGCTGGAGATGGCGTTGGAGAGGATGCGCTAGTGCGATAATCCGAGCTGTTTAGTGGGACAATCAACAAGACTATGGGGTAGCCCCTACTTTCTTTTTGCGACTAGTCCGGCAGTAGTGACCCTGACTGCCTGGCGCAGTCCAATAATGCATCCATGAACGTTGCAGCCATCAGGGCCACCGATTGTGTCATCATGGGCCCGATAACGACATCTGCGGCGGCCTTGACGAATTGGAGGCAGTGGTGGGGGGTTCCCCTCAACCGCAATGGCGTGCTTCCCGCGCGTCATTTCTAAGCTTCATGCGCAATCGCATCGCATAATTCAGACGCCCAGCAGCAGCAGCAGCAGCAGCAGCACCCTTATAAACTGCCGCGTTGTCGGCCGAGATGGATGTCCGCCGCATCATATATACCGCATCCCTCCTCAGTCAGTATCAATAATAATTATAATCCTCTATTCTAATCCTCCCATCATGACCTCCGTCCCCGCCTCCGTCCCCGCCACCGACCCCGCCGTCTACGACGCCTACCAGGCCCAATGGGCGACTCTGCCGGACTCGCGCGACGGCTGGCTGGCCCGCGCCCGTGAAGTGGCCGAGGTGCTGGGCGCCGACGCCGCCCAGCGCGACCAGGACAACAAATCGCCGCGGGCGGAGATAGTGCTGCTGAAGCACTCGGGGCTGCTGAAGCTGCTCGGGCCGAAGAAATACGGGGGCGGCGAGCAGCCCTGGTCGGTGGGATACCAGGCCATCCGCGAGGTGGCCAAGGGCGATGGGTACGCCTCCTGATCTCCCCCCTTGGATCATTCTCACCAATGATGCCTTCCCCAGATCCATTGGCATGCTCCTCGGCTACCACCTCCTCTGGTCCACCACAGCCAACGTCGTCGGCACGCCCGAGCAGATCGAACGCACCCATGAGCGCATCATCACCAACAACTACTTCGTCGGCGGGGCGGTGAACCCGCGCGACAGCGACCTGAAGATCACCTCGGAGGGCGAGGAGATCGTGTTCGACGGGGCCAAGTTCTTCAACACGGGCGGCGTGGTGTCAGACCTGACCGTGCTGGAGGGCGTGCTGGAGGGCACGCAGGAACACATCTTCGCGCTGGTGGAGACCCGCCAGCCGGGGATTCAGTTCGCGCACAACTGGCACAACATCGGCCTGCGGCTGACCGAGTCCGGGGGCGTGAAGATCGACCACGTGCGGGTGCCCTGGACGGACGCGCTCGGGTGGGATGCAACCTCCAAGACACCGCGTGATGATGTGCTGAAGGTGCCGTTTGCAGGGCTGTTGCTGCCGACGTGAGTCTCTGTCTCTCTCTCTCTCTCTCTTTTTTTCTTTTCCCTTCTTCTTTTCTTTGTTATATTGCAAGGTATGAAACTAATCCATACGCAGCATCCAACTCGTCTTCAGCAACTTCTACCTCGGCATCGCGCAAGGGGCGCTGGACTTCGCATCAAAATACACGGTGTCAACGACGCGGGCGTGGCCGTTTGGCGGCGACAACAAGCCCTCCGCGACGGACGAGTTCTACATCCTGGAGCGGTACGGCAACTTCTTCGCGCACCTGCGGGCGGCGGAGGCCCTGGCGGACCGGGCGGGGGAGGAATTGACGGGGCTGTACCGCGACCACCTGGCCAACCGGGCGGGGCTGACGGGGCGGCATCGCGGCGAGGTGGCCGAGTGGGTGGCCAGCGTCAAGGTGGTCACCACGGATGTAGGGCTGCGGGTCACGGCGGGAGTGTTCGAGGTGACGGGGGCCCGGGCAACGTCGCTGAGGGTTGGGCTGGATCGGTTCTGGCGCGACGTGCGCACGCATACCCTGCACGACCCGGTCGCGTACAAGAACCGCGAGCTGGGGCGGTATACCCTGCTGGGCGAGGTGCCCGCGGTGACGTGGTACACTTGATTGGTTCTAGATTTAGTTTATCTATTTAATCTATTTAATCTATTTAATCTGCTTAATCTGCTTAATCTGTTTAATCTATTTAATCTGTTTCATCTATTTAATCTATTTAATCTATTCAACCTGTCTGATCTCTGTAATCTACTTAATCTCTTTCTCTCTAACTCTAAGAAGTATACTGTACTTTAAAAAAGGTTTTTACAGAATCTAGTATAATAGAAATAATATCTGATATTAGATAAATTGTTAAGATTATACTATTCTTTATATTATTTTTATTCTACTATAATTAAGTAGAAATAGATAGAGTATTTTCTTAAGTTTTTATATCTTTTTTATTTTTTTATATTCTATTTATCTAAGAATAGTAGACCTACTATTTATAAAATCTATAATATTTATAATAATTTTTTTAATTATCTAGATTCTTTAATTAAATAACTGGTAAGAAAACAGATATTTTAGAAAAAAAAGATTCTTAGAAACTTATAATATATATATTAAAAGCTCTGAAAATACTATTATTATATTTATTAGATAGAAGACTATATCTATATAATTATAATTATTCTAGACTTAATATTAAAGTTTAAAAAGTTTAAAAAGAATATCTAGCTGGATAATAATACTAAGTTACTAACTAGTATTATAAGTACTGAACTATTTTTAAAAAAATATTCTATTTCTATTACAGTCAGAATCCGGTTATTAATATATTATTAATTATCTCCAGATTACTATCAGGCCTTAATAAAATCTTTTATAATATCTTTAAATACTAGAGACTCTTACCAGCAGCTAAAATATTTAAAAAATTTAAAATATATCTAGATATTAAAGATATATAGCTTATAAAAATATTTTTAATTAAATTAATACTATTCTAAGTATTATAAAATATATTAATATTTTTATTTACTGGAAGTCCTGCTGTAATCAGTTTTCTATTTTTTATTAAATAATTAGAGATTTTCTTTCAGTTACTATTAACAGTATCAGTATTAAATATTTATTTAATAGTTCTTAAGATATCTGCTACTATTACTGCAGCTGTCTTTATTTTAATATAATTAAAGCAGTAATATTTCAGATATATAGTAATTATTTTAATATCAGTAAAAAATACTGGAATATTTTTAATAATCTTAATCTAGATTTAATTGTCTTTATATAGAGTGGATTAACCTGACTGTTATACTTTAACTTTAATCTGGCTATAATCTGGCGGTCAGGTTAAGGTATAAAACATTTTTAACTGTACAGTTATAATCAGACTAAGATATAACTATTATTTTAACTGTTTATATCTGCTGGTCAGAAAGATTAGATATAGCAGGTAGATTAATAACTGCAGATTAATTAGTAATATATATATCTCTATTATACAGATAATATATAAAGTATAATATACTTTTGATTATAATATAGTAATATTCTCTAGATTTAGTTTATCTGCTTGATCTATTTAACCTGCTTAATTTATTTAATCTGCTTAATCTATTTAATCTATTTAATCTATTTAATCTGTTTGATCTGTCTGATCTCTACAACCTGCTTAATCTCTCCCCCTCTAACTCTAAGAAGTATACTGCACTTTAAAAAAGACTTTTATAAAATCTAATATAATAAAAATAGTATCTGATATTAGATAAATTATTAAGATTATATTATTTTCTATATTATTAAGAATAATAATTATAGTAATAAAGAAATTAAAAAAACTAGATTTTTATCTTTATCTGAATATATATAATATTTAAAAACTTAAATAAAATTAGCTCTTCTGTTTTTAATAATAATCTATTTTTTAGATTATTTTTAAAATTATTTATATTTCTATTTTTATTAATATAAAAAATAATAATTATTTATTCTTCTCTTATTTTTTAGATATAAAGATAATTAAATCCGGAATAAGATTATTAAAAATATTCTAGTATTTTTTACTGATAGTAAAATAATTAGTATATATTTAAAATATTATTATTTTAATTATATTAGAATAAAACCAGCTCCAGTAATAGTAGCAGATATCTTAAGAATTGTTAAATAGATATTTAATACTAATATTATTAGTAATAACTGAAAAAAAATCTTTAATTATTTAGTAAAGAATAGGAAACTAATTACAGTAAAACTTTTAATAAATAAAAATATTAGTATATTCTATAGTATCTAAAACAGTATTAGTTTAATTAAAACTATTTTTATAAATTATATATCTTTAATATCTAGATATATCTTAAGTTTTTTAAATATTTCAGCTGCCGGTAAGAGTCTTCAGTATTTAAAAATATTATAAAAAACTTTATTCAGATCTGACAGTAATCCGGGGATAGTTAATAATATATTAATAGCCGGATTCTGACTGTAATAAAAATAGAATATTTTCTTAAAAATAGTTCACTATTTATAATACTAGTTAGTATTATTATTTAATCAGATATTCTTTTTAAAGTTCTTAAATTTTAATATTAAATCTAGAATAATTATAATTATATAGATATAGTCTTCTGTCTAATAAATATAATAGTAATATTTTTAGAGTTTTTAATATATATACTGTAAGTTTAAGAATCTTTTTTTTTAGAGTATCTGCTTTCTTACTAGTTAGTTAATTAAATAATCCAGATAATTAAAAAGATTATTATAAATATTATAAATCTTATAAACAGTAGATCTACTATTTTTAGATAAATAGAATATAAAAAAAAAGAGATATAGAAGTTTAAGAAGATACTCTATCTATTTTTATTTTATTATAATTACAGTACTGAATAAAACTCTTAATTACTTAATAAAGATTAAATATCTGGTAAATTATAAGATAAATTAAATTCCAGTAAGTTTTACAGTTAAGAAAAAGATAATAAATTAAATCTAATTTAAATTATTAAATAAACTGGAACTTTTTACAGTATTAAAGATTTATATTTATAAATTATATAATCTTCTTAATTTATAATTAAGAATTAGTATAATTAGTTATTATTAAAAGAAGTTTTTTAGAAGCTATCTATAAAAGACTAATACAGAGAGCTTTTACTGTCTATAAACCTGTCTATAAAAAACTAATTTAAACAGTCTCTATTATAGACAGTAGAAGCTCTCTATATTAGTTTTTTATAGATAACTCTTAAAATATTCTATATTAATTTTTTATAAATAACTTCTAGAATATATCTTTTTAAGAGTTTTTAAAATACTAGAAAAGACTTTAAAACTTTTATTATAATTTTTTTATATATATTCAATAGTACTATTTAAAATCTTAATCTGAAGTTTTTATAAAAGAATATTAATTATAAACTAAATTATATACATAAGACAGAGTATATAATACTAGCTTTAAATAATTATTATAAGATCAGGATTAAATAAAATATTATAAAACTGGCTATTCTGGCTGAGCTGAGTTCAGAGTTCAGATAAGATTATACTAAATATTAAATTATTATTATTAATATTATTAGTTATTATATCTAATAACTGATAGAATAAGTTATATTTATATAAGATTAATAAAATAATTATAGCTAGATTCTTACTAGTATAAGATCTAGATACTAGTTAGAAGTCTAGCAGAATTTTATAATAATTTATATTTTCTATAAAAAAATATTTAGTTAAAGTAAGAAATACTTTCTAATCAGGACTAGTCCAGCAGTCTATTATAATTAATATCTGTCTAGTATCTAAAAATTTTAATAACAGCTGTATATATATATCTTTTAATAATTTTAAAAGATATTCTTTAAATTATATTTAATTAAAAAAATTTAGTTTTTAGCAGGAAGATAAAGCTGTAAAATTAATTATTTATTTAAATTAAATATAATTAATAGTTTAGAATAGTAGATAACAAATAATTATAAAATATAGAACTTAATTTAAAAAATTCTATTTATTATAAACTATAAAAGTTTAAAAAAAATAATAATTAAAAAAAACTTATTTTTAAAAAATATATAAATATCTATAATAGTTCTTTACTCAGTATTTAATAAATTATTTATTTAAATACTATTAATAATACTTTCTTTTTATAATTTTTATAAAGATAGTAGTTTATAAAACTAATTTCTGAGTTTTTAATTTCCGGATACTATAAAATATAAAAATATACAGTATAGTAAATATAAAAGAGTTTATTAAAAAATAATATATTTTTTTAAAAACTATTTTATATTATTAATATTTTCTTCTAACTAAAGTAAAATAGTAGTTTTTAAGTTTATATACAGATTTTAGAAAAGATTATCTTCTACTACTAATTCTAAAAAATAAAAAGTTTTTTTTTATAAATTAGATATTAAATAATCTTTTAATTCTTTATAATACGTATAATCTGGAGATTTAGAAAAAAAAATATAATTTAAAAAACTTATCTTAATTTAAATATTATTATAGTTTATAAAAATCTAAAAAATAAAAAAAGAGAATTTAATAATATTTTCTAAAAATAAATTAGATAACTATAACTAATTTATAATTTTAAGACTATTTTATAAATAATAAATATAAAAAAATAAAAGTAGAAAATTCTATAAAAATAATTTATTTTACTTTAAAATATATTTTTATATAAATATAATTTATTATATTTTAAATACAGCTAAAATATCTACTATATCTTATTTATTTTAAAAAATCTAGTAAATAGAGAATTATAAAATAATTTTTTTTTTTAAATAAAAATAATTAGAATATAATAGATTATTATTAAAAATAGATTATTATATTAATAAAAAAGATCTAGAAAAAACTTTTATAAAACCCTCTAAAAGATATAGTATCTGGTATTTAATTAAATAATTATTAGAAAGTACAGTTACTGAGAAAAACTATATAAATAATATTATACAGATTTCTTTTTAAATTTAATTTATAATATAGATAATTCAGTTCTTTTAAATAGAAAATAAAAATATAATAAATTATTTAAGCTAGAGTAAGAAGAAGAATAGTAGAATAAAAATAATATATTTATTTTTAGTAGTCTAATTAATAATAAATATATAGTTTTTTAGCTATTATATATTATAACTAAAATATATAATCTAAACTAAGCTGTAATTATATATATTTATATATATTTCTTACTATAAAAATAATAATTTTATAAAAAACTAAATTTTATTAATATTATTAGAATTTTCTGATTAATTCTTTAAGATAGAGATAGAGAAGATAATAATACTTCTTTTAATTATTTTTTTTTTAATTTAAAAAGCTTGTTTCTGTATACTTTTAGATAATAGTTAGAATAGTCAGATTAATAACTGCTTAATCTGAGTATATCTTAACTGTATTAAAGCCTAAATAGGTATAGCAGGCAGGTCTTAGTACTAAAAATAGTTAAGACAGTTAACCGCCTGTTTTTTAGCTATACTGCAGTCAGGTATAAAAATTTTCTTAACCTGGCTATAACCTAGCGGTCAGGTATAAAAATTCCAATTAACCTGACCTGACCTGGCCGTTAGCCACTCTATCTTTATATCTAAAGAGTAAAAAAAAAAAAATAATTACTATTTTCTATATTAGTAAAAATAAAAATATGAATAATCTTAAAGATAATCTAAAAAATAGATTATTATTAAAAATAAGGAAGATAGCTTTATCTAAATTTTTAAATATTATATATACTCAGATAGAGATAAAAACCTGATCTTCTTAATTCTTTTACTATTATAATTACTATCTTAAATAATATAAAAAATAATATAATCTTAATAGTTTATCTGATATCAGATACTATTTTTATTATATTAGATTCTATAAAAGCCTTTTTCAAAATACAGTATACTCTTTAGAGTCAGGACTCAGGAGGAGAGAGGTTAAACAGATTATAGAGATCAGACAGGTCAAACAGATTAAATAGATTAAATAGATTAAATAGATTAAATAGATTAAATAGATTAAACAGATTAAGTAGATAAACTAAATCTAGAGAATATTACTATACTGTAATTAAAAATATATTATATTTTATATATTATCTGTATAATAGGGATATATATATTACTAATTAATCTATAGTTATTAATCTATCTGCTATACCTGATCTTTCTGACCAGTAGATATAAATAATTAAAATAATAATTATATTTTAACCTGATTATAACTATACAGTTGAAAATTTTTTATATCTTAATCTGACTGCCAGATTATAGCCAGGTTAAGGTTAAGGTATAACAGTCAGGTTAATCCACTCTAATCTCTAGTCTACTACTAAGAGGGCCCAGACTGCTGTAAATAGCGGATTCTATTATAGTAATAATTTTTCTTCTCCGGAGCTATATAAGTCTATTATAAATAATATAGAATTAAATTATTAAAATAAATTTATATTTATATATATAAAATAATCAGTACTCTAAAAAATAAGAAAAATATTAAAGATAATGAATATTATTTTTTTCTATTTCTAATACTTAATAATCCTATATTTAATAAAATAAGATATTAAAAAAAATTTAAAAACATTTATTTTAATAAAAAATCTACGAATTTTAAATAATTTTATATACAATTCTAGAATGAAATAGATAATGTTATTAAATTTACTAAAGAATTATTAAACAAATTCGAATAAAAATTAAATATAATAAAAAAATCTTCTAAACAGTAAAATCTTATAAAAACAAATTTTATAAAAGGAAATATTAATAAAAATATTTACTTTTATAAAAGAAATTAAATAAAATATTGAAATCTTGATTAAAGATTTATATAAAATAATTATTTTTATAATTTTTAAAAATCTAGAAATCTAAATTAGATTAATTATAGAATTTTTATTTTAAGTAAGTCTCTTAATATATATTTTTAAAAGGCCTGTAAACAGATATAAAGATAAAAAAATAAAGTATTTAATATATTAATTCTATAAAATAAGGAGTATCTTTACTATGCTTTACTAGCTGCTAGTACTCTATATCTATTACATAGTAGCCTAGGGGGGTTTATTTGGAGAGTTTCAATACCAGAAGACACCCGTTCTCAATAGTTAGTAAGAGTTACATTAGATAGTTTATAAAGGTTTGTCATGTAGTATATTAGTTTTACTAAGGTTTTTTCAGATTATAAAAAGATTATACTAAGTTTAATAGATATTATAATATAATACTGATACTAAAGTATTATAGTTACTTATAATTAGTAATTATTATTAATAGTAATCTACTATAAAACTTTTTATAATACTACTAAATATACTATATATAACAGAGTTTAGAATAGTTAGTCTATAATATAAACTCTGAATTCTACTGATTTTAGTATTATTATAGAATAAAGTTAAGATTATTCTATAATTTATAATAATAGGTTAGAAATAGTATCTAAAAATAATAAGATAGAAAAACTTGGATTTAATATAGTTATATAAAATTAATATCTTATCTATATTATAAACGCTGTATACTTTAATTTAATAGATATCTAAAATTATTATCTATATCTACTATAAATATATAGCTAATATTATTAAATAAATCTAGAAGAATCTAATCAGAAGAATATAAATAATAAAAAAGAAATAAAATATTATTATAGTCTAACTTTTATAGTAGTTATATTAAAAAAAATAAAAATCTATTTTACTAAAAATAATATTAAATACTACAGTATAACAGTACTAAACTTAATATATATTAAATAAAATTTCTAATATTAAGTATTTTTAAATATCTGGATAAATAATTAATAAAGATATATATAAAAGATTTTTATAAATTTTTTAAAGTAAGAAAATATATACTCTAATAATAATTTTATTTAAAAATAGAATAAAAAATAGAATAAATTATACTGAACTGGAATAGTTATAGTATATTTATTCTAATATATTATAAAAAGTATAGAAAATAGCTGCTGTTTTAAAAAAAAAAATTTAAAAAAAATAATTATATATTTATTAAAGATTAGTATATATTATACTTATCAGTAAAAATATAAGATTAAATAAATTATAAATATAACTAATATAGCTATTAAATAATCTGGAGATAATCTGAGTATATATTATTCTATATATCTACTAGACTAAATTATAGAGTTTACTGTAACTAGTCCAGTTAAAAAAAATATATTATAAATTAAAATAGGAATATATAATCTATCCAAGCCTTAAATATACTTTTAAAAATATTAGTTAAAAATAAAGAATAAGATAAGAAAATAATAAATCTATATTTAAACTCTCTATATAAAATATTATAGTTTATTAATAATCTATACTCAGTAATAAATAGATTAAAATAAAATTTTATATAAATAATTAGAGCAGTAAAATATCTAATCTACTTATTATCTTAGATATCTGATAGCTTACTTATAATAGCTTTAGTATAGACTAATAAATTATAAATAAGATATATAGACTTTTACAGTAGAATATTTTTAGTTATTAATTAAATATATTTAATATTATTATTATTAAATACTAAAATATTCAGTAGTTATATATTATCTGTTATTTAAAATTTAATATTAGAATATAAAAGCTAGTTAAAATAACAGTAGTTACTGCTACAATAGCTATATATATATAAATAAGTTAAGATAATCCTGATCAGAGCTTAATATTTAGAAAAAAAAATAATAATATTATTTTTATATACTGAAGATATTTAGTATAGAATTAAAATAAATTAATATAGTATTAAAAAATAATAGATAGAAGAATCAGTATTTAATTAAATTCTAATATTATTTATATTTTTAAATATTTTAAACTCAGTTACTGTAGCCAGTATATAGATTAAATTATTTTCTATAATATAATAGAATATTTATTAACTTCAGTAAATATAAAAATATACTAGATATATTTTTATAGATATAATTTAATATCTTTCTAATCTAAATATAGAATATTATATAACTAATCTAGAATAAGATCTAAAATTAATATAAAAGTCTTAACTAATAATTAGTAGAACTATATATTTTTTATTATAAAATATTATTTCTGTTTTTTAGATATTATATAGTAAATATCTTATTTTTAAAAAGCTTATATCTGAAGATAATAGTAATTATAAAAAATTATATTATAGTTAGAAAGATACTTCTTATACTTAAAATAATAATATATTCAGTATTCTAAGTTAGTATTATAACTAAGAATACTACTATTTTTAGCTTACTAAAATATATTTTCAGTTAATATTATAATAAAAAGAATAATAATAGTAAAATTATTATTAAGATAACTGTAAAAGTTTTTTATAATAAACTTAAAATTAGATTTAAAAAAAATTATAATATTATAAAAATCTGCTCTATAATAATCCAGAATAAGAATAAAGAAATTAGCTAGTTAATAGTATTCTCAGTATAAAAATATAGATAGAATAAGATAAAAATTTTTAAATATTTTATATATATTCTGATATATACTAAACTTATTAATAAAAAATAGTAAAGAGATAGACTAGATATACAGCTAATATAAAAGCTATATAAAATAATTCTAATTAAAAGACTGAAGCTTAAGCTCTGCTTAAAGTAGATATATCTAAATATATAACCAGAGTTTTTAAAACCTGAGATTAATAATAAAATAAATAATAGTATTATCTAGCTGGTTAGAAGATATATAAGAAATCTATAGATTAATATAATATAAAATAGAAGTTATTAGAATCTTAAATAATAATTTCTTAATTAAACAAAATCTGTTTAGAAATTTAAAGTCTAGTAAAATAAATTAATATATAGTTTAATCCTATAATTTAATTAGCTGACAGTCCTCAATTACTAGTTAAAAAAATAAAATAACTTAGCTTTTTATAGAGAATAATAAATATAAATTATATTTTATAAATACTATTCTGCTATATTAAATTTAAAGATTATATCTTTATTTCTATAGAATAAATTTAATAATATTATTTAATAAAAATAATTCTTTAGTTAATAAAATAATATACTGACTAGAGATAGTAAATAATAATAAACTTTATATACAGAAGTACTAATACTTAATAAAATTATTAGAATATTCTACTAATCTAAAATATATTTTTTTTTTTTAATTTTAAAAATAGAATAGAATAACAGAGCTCTAGTAAACTGAATATATACTAAATAGCTGTTTTTTTAATTAGATTTTTTTTATATATTAATAAAACTGATATCTATATTTTTAGATTAATTTAAATTTTATATTCTGTTATTAATAATAGTAGTAAAAATTTCTTAATATAATCTTTAAATATATTAAATATTTTAGAAATATTCTGGATCTTTTTAAAAATATTTATATTATAAAGAATCTTCTATAAAGTTATATAATTATTCTATAAGATTTCTACAGTAAAAACTTAGAGACTGAGTATTATAATAAATTTTAATAGTATATATTCTATAGAATTAAATATATATTAAAAATAATCTATAAAAGATTTTTATAAGAGATTCTAATCTTATTTAGATTCAGAAGAAAATATTAGAAAAAAAAAATTAATAAATATATACCGGATATTAAGTATCAGATTCTAGAATACTAGTAAAAAATTCCGGATTATTTTCAGTATTATTAGAAAGAAAGATATTAAAAGAGATTTAATCTTTAGAGATTTTATTATCTAATACTAGGATTAGTAAATAGTCTTAATAAGCTTAGATATAAATAAAATAGATTTTTATTTAATAGAATAGAAAAAAAACTCTATTTAATTTTATAGAATCTAGACTTTTGAGAATATAGTATAATAGTAAATAAAAATTATAATTACTAATAATTAAAATTAAGAGTTATAAAAATTTTATATAAATAAAACTTTATATAAATAGAACTCTGTATAGATAGAACTTTATATAAAATTCTATATAACTATAATAATATATTTAAGATAACTGTATTAGAAGCTGTAAATTATATATTTAAAAAGTACTTTAAAAATAATTCTATATTTTATACTGGTAACTAACTTATATACAGTCTAATCTAGAGACTTATATATATTTTAATAATAATAAATATTAGTAAATAATACGTAATTTAATCAGTATTAAAAATTAGAGATATAATTAATTTAGATATATATTTTTACTATAATTTCTTCTACAGAATTTTTAATACTGCTACTACTTAGTAGTACTTTAAAATTTATACTATTTAAACTTCAGCTGGAAGATTTAAATATAGAATTAATTTATTATTTTATTATATTACTATTAAAATCTAAATCTTATATATTAATAACTACAGAATAATATACTATAAAAAAATTATAATAGTATAAAAAAAAATAACTAATTTTTTATATAATACTCTAATTACAGTATAATTAAGTTTATCTATTCTTATTATTATTATTTATTTTTACTCTTCTTCTTATTCTTCTTTTTACTCTTCTTCTTTTTATTCTTCTTCTTATTCTTCTTCTTACTTTTACTCTCTATTATATTTATATATTTTTTATTATCTGAATTATCTAAGAGTTCTTTTTCTTTTTAATATATTAATAATAGGTCCTCTTCTGTAATATTATTTATATTAAGCTTAATCTGTATATTTTAAACCTGTACTAATAGTACTGCCTGTACTAGAAAGTTGTTTACTGTCAGATATTTAAACCGGTCTAATATATAAAGTATATTAAATATCTGAATAATATAGCTCTGACTATATTTATTTAAACTTAAGATTAGTCTACTAGAGTCTGGGCCTTTCTTAACTTTATTTAAATATATTATAAAGATAGAAAACTGTTATTACTTAGAGAATAATATCTGAAATATTAATATTTTTTATAAAAATCTTTATAGAGAATTCTTATATTTTAACTATTTTTAATCCAGTACTGTATAATTATTAATTAAGATTACTGATTATATCTAAAAGAAAATTTTAAAGATCTAAATAAAATTAAACTATATTTTAGCTATTTAAAAAATAGTAATATAATTTATATAATTTCTAACTTAATTTCTTTTTTTTATAAAAAATATTATTATCCAGTTATTAAATCTTTTTAAAATAAATTTAAAAGTCCGGTTCTTTTACTGTTTATAAAAATTATAAATATAAAATATAGCAGTTTTAAAGTAGTAATTATTCTAGTTTATTTCTGGAAGATCTGTTTTACTGGCCAGATAATTCTTTAGTTATTAAAACAGAATATAAATTATTATTAAGTATACTACTGTAATTTATTAAATATCTTTATATTAGATAAAACTTATTTTAATCTATCTTATTAAGATATTTTTATTCTTATTATATCTGATTTATTTATATAATACTGTAACTGTCGAGCTTCTGAGTTATTCTTAATTATATTTAACAGTACTTATTAGTTAATAAAAAATAATAATAATAATAGTAGTAGCTGACTAGAAACCAGAGATATAATTAATAATCTATACTGATTAGATAGATACTCTAATTTAAAAAAGATAATATATACTAAATTAGATTCTGTACTAAGTTATAGCTTTAAGCTTTTAGTAAATATATTAGTAATAACTAATTTAGTCTCTAAGATAGCTTAGTTAGGAGTAGTTAACTAAAGAAAGATTATAATTATATAGATTATATATAATACTAGATAAGAAAATTATTCTTTTTTTTTCTTTTTATTATATAGTTAACTAGCTGTATTTCTACTCTTTACTTCTAATTTTTTTTAATTTTTAGTTTATTATAATATTTAGAAATCAGATAGTACCTCTTCTTATCTATAGTATAAATTTATTATTATTATTACTAATCAGTTTACTTATATTAATAGAGAATAGTATTACTTAACTAGCTTATAAGTCTACTTTTATTAAAATTAATATTTATTAGATTAAAAGTTTTTAATATTTTATATTTCTTATATTAATCTTTAGTAGTCTTTTATCTTACCAGACTAATCTGAATATAAATCTATTTATAAAATTATGCTGCAGGACTTTACTAAGAAAAAAATTAAAAAAATTAATAATATATAGCAGAATTTTTAATAAAATTACTAGAAGATTAATAAATATATAATTTTTACTAGTTTAAAAACTATATAATCTCTATTAGTTTAATAATATAATTTTCTTCTTTATATATTTCTTAATATTTATTATAAAAGATATTTATAAAAATTTTTTTTATATATTATTAAAAATTTATTAAATACTTAGTAAACTATTTTATCTAAGTAAGTATATATAACTGTAAATTACAGAATCAGATCTAATCTAATCTTTAATTCTAAGTTAGAGACTACTGTCTAAATTCTATAAAACCTGCTTTATTATTTTATTTATATTAATAATATTATTCTTCTGTACTGTCTCTCCCGGCTGTAAAAATATTATATTTTTATTATAAATAACCTAATCTTCTACTAAAAACTTATTATTTTTTAAAACAGGCACTAAATTAGTATATATTATAATTATAAAATCTGGTATTATTTTCTATATATTATAATTAGTAAGATATATATTAGAGATACTAGAAATCCAGTATTTATAAATATATATAGTATAGATTAATCTAATATATACCAGACAGCTGATTACTTACTTAAAAATAGTTTTTAAAATTAATAGAAAAAAAAGATAAATATTATAATATATAATTTACAGATTCAGTCCTGATAAAGTTATAAGATAGCTTATAATAAAGATTTTATATATACTCTGATTCTTAGTAAATCTTTTTATAATATTACTATATTTAGATAGAGTAAGCTTAGAATATAGAATTTTAGTATTAAATCTAGTCTTTTTTAAAATAATATAAAGATAAATTTCTTCTCCAGAAAAATAAGTAAAAATTAATATTTTTTTATTTCTAATAATTATCTATTTTTATAGCAGCTGTAATAATCTTTTAACTTTTAGTAATTTTAATACTAAGAATTTTAATTCTTAAATTAAAATTATTATATCTTTATTACTAATCTTAATTTTAATATTATATCTAATACTGGTAGTGCTATAAAATTATATATAAAAGACTTTTATATTAGAATTATTAATAAGATAAGTTTTAATATCCAAGAACTATTTTATCTTAGATATCTAGATATCTTATTTAACTACTTATAGTATATTTATTAAATAAATCTTCTTTAGATTTCTTTAAATATAAATAAATCCTAATTATAAAAATACTATAATTAAGATATATAGATTTTCTATATTCTATCTATATTTTTCTAGATAATTCTTATTTTTAATAAATAAATTTCTGTAATAAGTAAATTTAATATTTCTGTAGATATTATATTTAATAAAAATAAATTTAGATTTTTTAATTTTTTTAATTAATAAAAAAATATTAGTTCTAATCTTATATCTAATTCTGAATAGAATCTCTGAAACTTTTATATATCTGATTATAAAATATATCAGAATAGTCTGAAGACAGATAATATATTTTATATTACTAATTTCTTTTTTAAAAATATAATTATTAATAAATTCTTAACTATATAAATATTATTCTTTAGAACTTTCTAATTTTACAGTAAATAAAATAGAGATATTATTATTATATATTATATTTCAGCTATATACTGATAGCAGTAGTTTAATATAACTAGAAAAATTTCTAATACTATTAAAAAATAGTATTATAAATAATAACAGATTAAATCTGGTTTTAAATTATATATATATTAAAGTCTGTCCAGAAAAATTATTATAAAAGTAATATATTTTATTAAATATAACTAGTTTAAATATATTTTTAAAAGATTAGAGAAAATCTATTAGTATTATTTTTATTTTAATATTAAAAAATCTGTTTTTTTTTATATACTAGATCTTAACTGCCTGTAGACTATAATAATTTTCTAAGATATAATAACTAATAATAATAACAGTATTAGTATTTTTCAGATATCCTGAAAAATAGTTATAGTTTTTTAATAACTATTTTTAAATAAATACTATTACTCTGATTTAATATTATTTATTATTATAATATATCTGGATATTAAGATATAGTATAATAATTTATATCTTTTTACTCTATTATTTAATCAGATATAGAGATATAATTATAAAAATAAATCTTATTTTTAGATAGTTATTCTTATTCTGATTAATAATTATTTTATATTTTTTTTAAAGCTGTTAATTATCTATATTATATTAGTTATTAAAATTTTTTACTAAAAGATTAATACTAATTTATATAAAAAATAAATATAACTGTCTTCTATATTTTATCTAAATTAATATTATTAGCTAGAACTACTCCGGTAATTAATCTCTAATTTTAAATTTATATAAATTAATTAACAGTAACTAGTTACTAAAACTTTATTAATATATTTCTTACTATTCCTAGTATATATAGTTTATTTTTACTTTTAATTTCTAGATTTTTATATACTTTAGTATAATTTTTAAATTAAAACTTAATAGTATCTAGCTACTGGTTCTATTTTTTAATTTTTTTAAAATACTTTAGAATTAGTATAATTAGTTTACTATTATTACTACTAATTTTATAATCTTATTTAAAATTTTCTATCTAACTGTAAAATTCTATATTAAAAAAATTATAGAAAATAATTATCTTAATATTTAGAATATTTTTTTTTTAGTATTTTAAAAAGATTACTAGTACTAATATTAATATTTTTTTAAAAGTTTTCATTATTTTTATTATTTCTATTACTTCTGTTACTTTATTTAGAATTATAATCTTAGTTTTTTTAATTATTTTTAGTTTTATTATTTATAAGATTACTATAATCAGTATAAATTATTAGAAAGAATCCTTAATATTATAAATAATATTCTTTTATTTAAAGATTATTCTCTTTTATTTACTAATTAATTTATCTATCCAGGACTGGTTCTTATCCCCAGTTAAATCTAAATCTAGCTGGACTAACTTCTCTTCTTCTAGTAATTTATTAATATCTATCTTACTATTACTAGTCTTCTTAATATTAGATTAAGACTTAGACTAATTATTATTATTTTTTAGTATAGTTTTTTTTCTAATCTAATATTTTTTTTTTTTTTTTTTTTTTTATCTATTTTTTATTAATATAAATATCCGCCTGTAAAAATCTTTTATAATTAGATTAAGAATTTACTATCTGATTTTATTCTAAAAATTATTATATTTTTATTTTTTTTTTAATCTGTATAGATATATACAGGCTGCTGATAATATTCTTAAGTACTTATATTATATTATTTATCTGGTTTTTAGTAAATCTGTACTGGTAAAATATTTTATTACTCTAGTTCAGGTTTACTGATTTTATCTGCAGTATAAATATTATTAGATAATCAAAAAATAAAGAGATAAAGAGATAAAAAGGTAAAAAAAGAAAAAAAAGAAATAAAATAAGAAAAAAGAAATAAATTAAAAAAATTATATAAAGAAAAAAGATATAAAAAAAAAAATAAGAATAAAAAAAAATATTAGTAAAAAAAGAATTATATAATCTGAATATTTTTACTATTAATATATATAAAATAAAATAAATATAAACTTATAGTTTTACTTTAGTTTAAAGAATAAAAAATAAAAATAAAAAAATAAACTGCTTACAGTATTAGATTATTAGAAAATAAATTCTAAAAAATATTTTAATTTTTTAAAAAGAAAAATATAACAGTTATTTATTTTAATATAGTTTTAAGATTAGATTAAAACTTTATATTATTATTCAGAACTTACTAACTAATATTTATTAATAATCTATAAACAGGAACTAGTAGTAACTATTTTATAATAAACTGCAACCTCTCGCAACTAAGGCTATCAAGCCACTATGTAGGGCTTATGCAACTGAAGCGGCCGAAGGAATTCTCCGACCCCTGGAACCCACTTCAATTTTCTTTACAGTCACGTGATACTGCTGAGTCACCGTGCCGGCCCATCCCCAAACATCGCCCCACGCCGGCGTCATCTCCGGCAACCTCTCCAGCAACTCCAGCAACCTCCTCACAACATGACCTGGGCGATGGACTGACATCCTTTGAGCTGGCCAAAATGAATATTCCATGGAACATTCGTGGGTCCGCCTCCCAGTTCTTCTTCCAAGACACCTCATCATTCCAGTACCAAGCGTTGCTGGCAATCACCGACCTGCCGCATCCCGATCGCTCCATCCTCGGGGCCTTTCTCGAGGGTGCAGTGGACCCTGAAGAAGGCGCGCGGTACTTCCTCCAGACCACTCGTACCCGGGATGGTTCGGGAGCACCAAAGGAAGCAATGTCACAGTTCGTGTCGCAATGGCTATCCCTGGTCGGGAAATGTGAGTCGCCATTCTCCCCAGCCGCTGCTCGTCACTGTTTAACCGAGGCGTTTTGGGCCCCACCATAGTTCGGCCGATATTGGCAACCTCCCTATCCGAAGATACGAAGAAACTGGTCTATGACAGGGATGGAGGATGTTGCTGTGTTACGAGGACACCATTCAAGTCACATGTGGATTCCGACCTTCAATATGTTCACTTAGTTCCACCCGACGTGCGGGCGGATCCGGACCTGTCGGCAGGCGTACGTGTGATATACCTTGTATGCCGAACTAGCTAACGGAGCAGTCAGACTTATCTGTTCGCAATGCTGAGACACTTTTTACCCAACGAGCTCATCCAAGCAGTCTGGGCCCCGCAGCATGAGCAACGAGACAGACTTGATAACATCTGGTTGTTGTCGACGCAGGCATTCCATGCCTTCCAGGCAGGGGAAGTGTTTCTTACCACCCAGCGCTGGGGGGATCATTCTGATACGGCTCGGAAGCAGACTGTAAGTCATCGGCACCGAAAAGGGGGAGATGTTGGTTTTGATATTGACCCCACCCAAGTATAGCCTGAAAACCAACTGGTTTAAGCCCGAAGAACACACCTACCTTGCTCTGTTGATGGACGAGGTCCTCATTGAAAATAGAATACCGCAGCTGGCTCCCATTCTCAATCAACAACTACTTGGTGTCCATGCGCGCTTCTCAGAGTCGCTGGCCTGGATAGATACAAAGAAGCATATGATCCCCTCGCCCAGCCCTGCTAGCAGAAGCCCAACGGGCGATTCGTGTCAACCGATTCCGTGCGGCGTAGGGAGCGAATCATTACTTTCCACGTTGGCATCGCCCGTTGCCTCGCTTTGCCGAACCCTTTGGACAGCTCTCCCATCTTTCGTCCGAGCACCGATTTACGACATCCTAGTACGGATAGGCGCTCATATTTATGGCCCCTCTCTCTCAATGACAGTGTTCAAACTACCTTTTGGCCTATATTTGCGACGAGGGGCAACATCCTTGACCCCAAAATACCATGCCGAAGCCCACACACTCCGGATAGTAGAACGATATACTAGCATTCCCGCGCCACGAGCCATCGATGTTCTGGAAACGTCTCGGCATGCCTATATGCTTATGACTTGTGTTCCTGGACGCCCAATTGGTCTCGTGCTGGATATTATGACCGACGACCAATTGAAGCAAGCCGTGCATGACTTGAAGCGCTATGTGGCCGAGCTTCGGCAAATACCCCCCAGCCCTACCGAATACCAGATCTGCAACTCGCAAGGGGACGGGGTCCTGGACTGGCGAATTCCTGACAGCTCACGCGAACAACTCCGGTTCAAGACTGAAGCCGACTTTAACAAGTATCTAACGGATCCGTTCTGGGCTGATATTCGAACACGTGCGGCGAAATCGCATGGAATCCCCCACGACATCGTATTCACACATGGAGACCTGAACCCAAGGAATATTTTGGCAGAAAATGGCAGGATCACTGGGATTGTTGACTGGGAGAATGCGGGGTGGTTTCCAGAATATTGGGAGTATACCAAGGCCCATTACACCGTCCGAAGCTTAAAGCGTTGGCTGGCTGATG
Organism: Aspergillus ellipticus CBS 707.79; assembly: GCA_003184645.1. NCBI lineage: Eukaryota > Fungi > Ascomycota > Eurotiomycetes > Eurotiales > Aspergillaceae > Aspergillus > Aspergillus ellipticus. The sequence continues at coordinate 164,662 of KZ825850.1, read as the reverse complement.
TTGTTGACGTGGTGTTCGAGGGCTATCGTGAGGAACTGTGGGTGGAGAATATGCTGTCTGACCTTCTAGGCCCATTCTGACGAGAGTTATTTTTTCCCCACGTCTTTTTTCCGCTGCGTGTCTCAACTACGTAAAGCATTGTTTCCTTCTCGATGCCGAGCCTCGATGCTATCTCAAACAGCAAGACGACCCATAGTGATTCAAAACTTTATACCTCGGACTTACGAATTGACGCGGCAAATGTGTATCATTCCTGTCATTGGCTACCCGTTTGCTTCTCAATTCCCATACCTCTGTTTCTAGACCCCCAAAGCTTCATTCCAAACACGATGGCGAGCCAAGTCAATACCCCAGTTTGTCGTGATAACGACACTAGGCGCTATCACTAAACACTGGAATTCTCCACCCGGGCCCTACTCCGCCCCCGTTCGACTCCGACTTTGTTATCACTGGCACCCTCCAACAATATATCCTCAAGCTCCGAAAGAGCCTTGCCCAGGGTGATGATCCCGTTATTCTGTAATGCTATAATGGCGTCCTTGACCCAAACCCGACAGGAGAAGACTTCTCCTGTATTGGGAGAAGGTCTGCCGTCGGCAGGAATTCCGTCCAGAATGTCCACACACGTTTGCCAGTTGCTCTGGTTCACGGCACCGATTTTCTTAGCCAGTAGCAAACTCAAGGAGAAGGGGACGTTGGGGGACGTCTTCGGGTCCAACTTCCAGCCCCCTTCACGGTTCGTCGCATGCCACACTTGTCCGATGGGGGTAGCAGTGGGAATAAAGATGCCCCAGCGAAAGCCGGGCAATGCTCCACGGGAGCTGAGCATCACATCACATAGATCGAGTAGTTTTCATACTGCGCGGCGATGGCAGCCCGAGAGGCGGTGGCCATTGCGAGTCTTGCCAGGGTTCGACTTCCGTATTTCCGACTGATTTGAAAAACAGAGAATAGAGAAAAACCCAAAGCAAGAGAAATATCGCAGTATTTGCAATGTGGGTACGATTTCTTAACATTTTCTCCCTCCCTTAACTACCCTGGTAAGGATGGGTAATGAATGACCGGTACAGAGAAGAAAATCCAAGCTGCTTCTACCGCTGGGGTATGCTGCTTTTTTTTAAAACCTCGGGCTCTGGGAATGCAGGACATTCTGGGTTTTCGCCATGATGAATTCAGCCTTGTACTTCCAGCCGACCCTTCACCAGTCATTTTGGAAGCCAATCGGTTTAGTCTGCATCCTTGGCAGCCCTTTACTCCCAACGCGCGATAAAATCCGTCTCCATTCGCACGGATAGGTTATTGGACCCGACGAGTTGATCCCGCCCCTCCCTTGCCGCAGTGCACGGATGGTCGACAACTGTACTCGCAGGTGCTCAGACCCCGGGTCTCCATCGAGCATGGTGAAAGCGGCTAGGCCCTTGTCCCCTCTGCGCCGCATCTGTAGACAAGACCATGTAGGGATCTGGTTTCCTTCCGACCAAGGTACGTCAAGCCAAAGTTGTCTTCACTGTGGAGTGTGGCCGTGGTGAGGGCAGGTAATTTGAATCCACATGTTGTTTTCACCCAGTGGTGGGATTCCCGATGTCTCATCTTTGGCCGTCGGAGTTCAATTCAATTCAATTCAATTCATATTCTTATACCTGATCGAGCCTGCTAAGTAAGATGCCAGCTATACAGGTGCTTCACTGTTTGAAGTAGGAATATAGTCCCGAACACCGTCAAATCCCTCAAACTCGCGAAAAGATATGAAATAATACATACTATAATATAGGATAGTTGTCGCTGTAGTTTAATATAACTAAATATAAAGTAACCAGCAGCAGAGCAGAATAAAGTTATATAGTAATATAAAATTATAAATAAGTCGTATATCTGGCTAACCAGTTATCAGTAAGATATTATTCTCTCTATTCTTTATCTATATTCAGCTTCTAATATGTATATTCTTTTAATATATATAGTCTTCCCGCTGACTTAAATAGGGTATATATAGATTCTTTTATCCAGTGTCTTCAGTATCTATCTTTATAGCCCTGAGGCCTATATATTCCTAGTCTAGGTCAGGGTCAGGATTGAGCTTAATCTGACTGAACTGCCCGAGTAAGCCTGTTTACAATATAAATTTAGTGATATAGCAGATTACCTGCAGGTCTGATAACTATAAGTAAGTTATAATTAGTAATCTTATCCTCCAGATCTATATAACGTAATCAACGGTTGGGCGGCCCACCCTAGAGTGGCTAACGGCCAGGTCAGGTCAGGTTAATTAAGATTTTTATACCTGACCGCAGGTTATGGTCGGGTATAAAAATATATATATTCCTGACCGGCTTAACCTGCGGTTAACCGGCGGGTCTAATTTCTCGGCAACTACACCTATTTTCGAAGGCGGTAAACTTAGGCAAATACTGCTGCCTGATTTTGGCCTAATTTCTGCCTATTTCTGCCTATTTCTGCCTAATTGCTGCCTTAACTAGCCTTTTTAGAACTAGTGCAGGTATAAAAGTTAACCGCGGTTAACCGTTCTACCTGACGGTTAATCTGATTTTATACCTTAACCTGACCGCCAGGTTATGGCCAGGTTAAGGTTAAGGTATAACAGTCAGGTTAATCCACTCTAGTCCAGGACAGTAATTATAGTAGCAGAAGAATTAAAAAGACCGGGTCTCTATCTTTATTTAAGTATATATAATATTTAAAAACTTAAATAAAGCTAGCTCTTCTATTTCTAATAATAATTAATCTTCTAGATTATTTTTAAGATTATTTATATTTTTATTATTACTGATATAGAAAGTAGTCATTATTTTATTCTTTTTTTATTTTTTAGATATAAAGATAATTAAATCGGGATTAGAGTGGATTAACCTGACTGTTATATCTTAACCTTAATCTGGCTATAATCTGGCAGTCAGGTTAAGGTATAAAAAATTTTTAACTGTATAGTTATAGTCAGGTTAAGATATAATTATTACTTTAATTATTTATACCTGCTGGTCAGGAAGATCAGGTATAGCAGATAGATTAATAATTATAGATTAATTAATAATATATATATTCCTATTATACAGATAATATATAAAATATAATATATTTTTAATTACAGTACAATAATATTCTCTAGATTTAACTTATCTGTTTAACCTGTTTAACCTGTTTAATCTATTTAATCTATTTAATCTGTCTGATCTCTGTAATCTGCTTAATCTCTTCTCTCCTGATTCTAAGAAGTATACTGTACTTTAAAAAAGACTTTTACAGAATCTAGTATAATAAAAATAGTATATAATATTAGATAAACTATTAAGATTATATTAGTTTTTATACTATCTAAAATAATAATTATAGTAGTAAAGAAATTAAGAAAACTGGATTTCTATTTTTATCTGAATATATATAATATTTAAAGATTCAGATAAAATTAGCTTTTCTATTTTTAATAATAATCTATCTTCTAGATTATTTTTAAAATTATTTATATTTTTATTTTTACTGATATAGAAGATAGTAATTATTTTATTCTTTTTTATTTTTTAGATATAGAGATAATTAAATCTAGATTAAAATTATTAAAAATATTCTAATATTTTTTATTAATAATAAAATAATTAGTATATATTTAAAATATTACTATTTTAATTATATTAAAATAAAAACAGCTCCGGTAATAGTAGCAGATATCTTAAGAATTATTAAATAGATATTTAATACTGATACTGTTAGTAGTAACTGAGAAGAAATCTCTAGTTATCTAATAAAAAATAAAAAACTAATTACAGCAGGACTTCTAGTAAGTAAAAATATTAATATATCTTATAATATCTAGAATAGTATTAATTTAATTAAAGATATCTTTAAAAATTATATATTTTTAATATCTAGATATATCTTAAATTCTTTAAATATTTCAGCTGCCGGTAAGAGTCTCCGGTATTTAAAAATATTATAAAAGATTTTATTTAAGTTTAATAATAATCCAGAAATAGTTAATAATATATTAATAGCCGGATTCTGACTGTAATAAAAATAGAATATTTTTTTAAAAATAGTTCAGTACTTATAATACTAGTTAGTATTATTATCCAGCTAGATATTTTTTTTAAATTTTTTAAATTTTAATATCAGATCTAGAATAATTATAATTATATAGATATAGTCTTCTGTCTGGTAAATATAATAATAATATTTTTAGAGTTTTTAATATATATACTATAAGTTTTTAAGAATCTTTTTTTTTTAGATTATCTACTTTCTTACTAGTTAGTTAATTAAATAATCCAGATAATTAAAAAGATTATTATAAATATTATAGACTTTATAAATAATAGATCTACTATTCTTAGATAAATAGAATAAAAAAAAAAGATATAGAAGTTTAAGAAGATACTCTATTTATTTCTACTTAATTATAATAAAATAAAAATAATTAATATTATTATAATTACAGTACTGAATAAAACTCTTAATTATTTAATAAAGATTAAGTATCCGGTAAATTATAAAATAGATTAAGTTCCAGTAAGTTTTACAGTTAAAAAAAAGATAATAATCTAATTTAAATTATATAAATAAACTGGAACTTTTTATAGTATTAAAAACTTATATTTATAAATTATATAATCTTCTGAGTTTATAATTAAAAATTAGTATAATTAGCTATTATTAAAAAAAAATCTTTAGAATCTGTCTGTAGAAAATTAATTTAGATAATTTTTATTATAAATAGTAGAAGCTCTCTATATTAGTCTTCTATAGATAAATTCTAGAATATTCTATATTAGTTTTTTACAGATAATTTCTAGAATATATTTTTTTAAAAATTTTTAAAAAATTAAAAGTGATTTTAAAACTTTTATTATAATTCTTCTATATATATTTAACAGTACTGTTTAAAGTCTTAATCTAAAGTTTTTATAAAAGAGTATTAATTATAAGCTAAATTATATAAGTAAGACAGAGTATATAATACTGGCTTTAAATAATTATTATAAAATCCGGATTAAGTAAAGTATTATAAAGCTGGCTACTCTAACTGAACTGAGTCCGGAGTTCAGATAAGATTATACTAAATATTAAATTATTATTACTAGTATTATTAATTATTATATTTAATAATTAATAAAATAGATTATATTTATATAAGACTAATAAAATAATTATAGCTAGATTTTTATTAATATAAGATCTAGATACCGGTTAGAAGTCTAGCAGAATTTTATAGTAATTTATATTTTCTATTAAAAAATATTTAGTTAAAATAAAAAATATATTTTAATTAAGACTGGTCTAGCAGTTTACTATAATTAATATCTATTTAATATCTAAAAACTTTAATACCAGCTGTATATATATATCTTTTAATAATTTTAAAAGATATTATTTAAATTATATTAAATTAAAAAAACTTAGTTTTCAGCAGAGAGATAAAGCTGTAAGATTAATTATCTGTTTAAATTAAATATATTTAATAGTTTAGAATAATAAATAATAGATAATTATAAAATATAAAACTTAATCTTAAAAATTCTGTTTATTATAGATTATAGAAATCTAGAAAAAATAATAATTAAAAAAAATCTATTTTTAAAAAATATATAAATATCTATAATAGTTTTTTATTTAATATTTAATTAATTATTTATTTAGATACTACTGATAGTACTTTCTTTTTATAATTCTTATAAAGATAGTAGTTTATAAAACTAGTTTCTAAATTTTTAATTTTCAGATATTATAAAATATAAAAATATATAATATAGTAGATATAAAAGATTTTATTAAAAAATAATATATTTTTCTAAAAACTATTTTATATTATTAATATTTTCTTCTAACTAAAATAAAATAGCAGTTTTTAAACTTCCATACAGGCTTTAGAAATAATTATTTTCTACTATTAATTTTAAAAAATAAAAAGTTTTTTTTATAAATTAGATATTAAATAATCTTCTGAGTTTTTATAATATATATAATCTAGAGATTTAGAGAAGAAGAAAAAATCTAATTTAAAAAATTTATTTCAGTTTAAATATTATTATAATTTATAAAAATCTAAGAAATAAAAGAAGAGAGCTTAATAATATTCTCTAAAAATAAATTAGATAATTATAATTAATTTATAATTCTAAGACTATTTTATAAATAATAAATATAAAAAAATAAAAATAAAAAATTCTATAAAAATAATTTATTTTACTTTAAAATATACTTTTATATAAATATAATTTATTATATTTTAAATACAGCTAAAATATCTACTATATCTTATTTATTTTAAAAAATCTAATAAATAGAGAATTATATCTTAAATCTAGAGTTATAAAATAATTTATTTTTTTAAATAGAGATAATTAGAATATAATAAATTATTATTAAAAATAGATTATTATATTAATAGAAAAGATCTAGAAAAAACTTTTATAAAATCCTCTAAGAAGTACAGTATCTGGTATTTAATTAGATAATTATTAGAAAGTACAATTATTGAGAAAAACTATATAAATAATATTATATAGATTTCTTTTTAAATTTAATTTATAATATAGATAATTTAGTTCTTTTAGATAAAAAATAAAAATATAATAAACTATCTAAACTAGAATAAAAAAAATAATAAAATAAAAATAATATATTTATTTTAGTAGTTTAATTAATTATAAATATATAATTTTTCAGTTATTATATATTATAATTAAAATATATAATTTAAATTAAGCTGTAATTATATATATTTATATATATTTCTTACTATAAAAATAATAATTTTATAAAAAATTAAATTTTATAAATATTATTAAACTTTTCTGATTAATTCTTCTAGATAAAAATAGAGAAGATATTAATACTTCTCTTAATTATTTTTTTCTTATTTAAAAAGCTTATTTCTGTATATGTTTAGATAATAGTTAAAATAATTAGATTAATAACTTCTTAATCTGAGTATATTTTAACTATATTAAAGTCTAAATAAGTATAGCAGGCAGATCTTGGCGCTAAGAATAATTAAGACAGTTAACTGTCTGTTTTTTAGCTATACCGCGGTCAGGTATAAAAATTCCAATTAACCTGACCTGACCTGGCTGTTAGCCACTCTACCTGTAATACTATAGAAAAAGCAAATAAGCTGGAGTAAGCTCTATATCTTCAGTTTAATATCTTATAATAGAGATTATTTCCTAATTTATTATTCCAGTAATCCTCCGGAATAAAGACAGAATCTAAACAATTCTTGATTCAGAAGCTGAATTTAATTATATCAGTATTTAATATACTAATTATAATAATTTATAGTATATTAAATTAATAGTTTTAATATTATAAGCTGTTACTAGAATAAAATATTAAAACTTTAAAATTTTTTACATACTTTTAATACTCTGTAATTTAAATAAAAAGATATAAAAAATTATCTAATTCTATATTACTGTATACTGTAAAAAGATAGAAAATCTAAATCTAATTTTTTTTTAATAATAAGAATTTATATTAAAAGAGTATTAATTCTAAATACTTTATTAATTTATCTAGAACTACTGAAATAAAGCTGCTGTCTTTATAATTATTATAATATTAAAAAAAGCTTCTAATACAGATCCTGAAAAGAATAAAGATTCTATTACTCAAATATAAATTATATTTTCTTTAATTAATATAGTTAAAAATACTATAAAACAAGAATCTGAACAATCTTTAAAAAAGATTTATATGTCTTCTAAACTAAAAAAATATACTGATATTTTTTAATATAAAAAAGTAATCCTGCTTCTATTTTATAAATTAACTAATTATATAATTAATCTAAAAAGTAATTCTAAACTGCTTTAAAACTCTGTCTATTCTTTATTATAATATAAACTCAGAGAATTATAAGAATATATTAATATAAATATTAAAATTGGTAGAATCTGCTTTTTAAAAGGCCCTGCAGGTACTCTTATCTTATTTATATCTAAAAAAATAGTATACTACAACTCTGTATTAATTACAGAAAATTAAACTATATTTTAATTAAAAATTATTATTTTTTTATTCTTAATATTAAAGATTCTAGACTAAATTTCTAGTATCTAGTTTCTTTTTAAGATTAATATTAAGAATATATATTATTATATCTGAATTAGAAAAAAGACAAATAAAAAACAGTCTTTCATATATATTACAGATATTTTAAATATATTATTATATTTTTTGAATTAATAAATAGTTCTGTAATATTCCAAAATTATATTTATACTACTTTTAGAAGAGTTCTAGATATTATCTGTATAGTATATCTTAATAATATCTTAAGTATATTATAAATAATAAGAAAATCCTGTTTTAAATATATAAATTTAAACATATATTAAACTATTAAAATATAGTTTATTTGAAAAAAGTATTAATTTTCTAGATTATATTATCTCTATTAATAGTATATTAAAAAATAAATTATATATCTTTATAATAGAAATTTAGCCGGTACTATAGAGTTATTATAATATCTAAATATTTATTAGGTTTTATAATTTTTATTATTATTTTATTAATTATTTTTCTATTATTATATATTCTTTTATATCTTTATTTAAAAATAGTAAGAATAGTAAAAAGCTGGACTTTTTAATACTATTAGAAAAAAAGCTGAATATGGTTTATAGATAATAAAAAATAATATTCTATAATATTTTAGTTATAAAAATTCAGTAATACAGAATTAAGATACTGAATTCTTAATTATAAGTTTTTTATAATTATATATTCTTTTAAATACTGGAGATACTGTAAAGAGGATTATATACTTATCACATCTATAATAAGCTATATAAGTAAGGCACACCCATATAGATAGTATAATAGATACTTTTTTCTTCTTATTTTTTTTATAGATATCTATATAGTTAGACTACTGAGTATAGCAGGTACAGTCTTTACTTATAATATATACTATTTATATATATATATCTTCGACAGATATATAGAGACTAGTTGTAAGTATAACTAGTACCTGTTTATATTAGTAATCTATACAGGATATCCTGAAAGTAAGAATATAGAATTCTTCAGAAAGAATATTTTATACTAAAAAAATCTAGCTACAGATAAAAGAATATAAAAAATATTAGATATATTAGTACAGGAATAAAAGAACCGGATAATTAAATTAGAACTATCCAGATATATTTAAAAAGCTGAATAAAAAGAATACAAATATTTTATAAAATTAACTACTATATCTGAATAGATAATATATAATAAGTCTAATAGTAATAGACTTCTTCTATAAATTAAAATATAAAAAACTTTACTCAGACTTTCTGAGCAGATAGTTAGAAAAGATAGATAATCTTTTTACTATAAATATTTTAATATTAATAGTACTAGTACAGACTAGACTTATATTTATAGTATCTATACCTGCGCCCGGTTTACAGGCAGTATCTTTCTTTAAAAAATAAGATATAACTAGATAGATTAATTAATTTAAATAAATATATAATAATTATAGAATTATTAATATAAAAAATATACTTAAATACTTACCGGTCTACTATAATATCTAGATAGATAACTGGATAAAAGCTATTTAAGAATATATAAATAAAAATTAGTAAGTATTCTGAAAAATAATAATTAATAAATTTAAAAAATAGAATATATATCAGCAGATTAATATATACTAATATCTTAAAAGTTTTAAAAATTAATTAAGATTATAGGATAATATTATAAAAAGTTATATATATAAATATATAGTTATATTAATCAGATTTAAAAAAAATAGATAAATTAATAATTATATCAGAGTTTTATAATTTATAGAAAGACTATCTACAGATCTAGCTAAATAAATATATTAGAAACTAGATATAGATTTTAATAATCTAGAAACTATTAATTTTAAAAAATACAGAATTTATATAATATAGATTATTAAATTATTAGAATAATTTAATAAACTGAAAAAAAACAGTAGTCAGATATTATCTATTATTTTTATAATTAAAGATCTGGCTTAAGAATACTATAGTTATAATATATAAATTTTTTTATAAACTATTCAGAAGAATATATTAGAATCTATAATTAATAAAATAAATAAATTTATAAAAAGTTTTAAAGCTATATATTTATTACTAAAGATATTTTTAAAATAAAATCTAGAAATATAAAATCAGTTTTAAACTAATAATATTTATAAAATATATAATACTCTTAATATTAATATTATTAATTATATAAATATTAACTATATTTACTGCAGGCAGTTAAAATACTAGATAAATATATATTTTAAAATAAGAAATAATATTAAAACAGACTTCTGTTATATTAATCTTATAATTAAAAAATATTATATAAATAAATTTAGAGATAGAAAATCTATAATTAAATTTTAATAAACAATATCTATAAATCTGAAGATAAAAGAGATTTTTAAATAATAATATTAGAGTATAAAAGAGTCTAGAATAACTAGTATATTAATCTAAATATAGAAGATAAAAAAAAATAAAAAAAAATAATAATACAGTAAAAATTATAGAAAAAATAACTAATTAAAAAAAAAAAATATAAATATAAATCTGAATTATTAAATATAATAAATATTAGACTAATAATATTTTTAGTATAAAAATATTTAAGCTAGTTAAATACTTAACAGAAAAATAGAAGATTAAGATTAAAAAAATATATCTATAAACTGAAGAAATACAGATAGTAGATAATACTAGACTAGCTAAAAAAATTAAAAAAAATATAGATATAGGAATTCTTTTTAAAAAAATATTAAATTAAAAAATAAAATATATTATAATATAAAAATTTTTAAAGATATCTAATTTAATATATAAAATCTTTTTTATTCTATACTCCAGACAGGCTGCAGTATAGAATAATAAAGCTTAAATAGCTATATACAGTATTCTAAATCTCAGATCTAAATCTATACTAGAAAATAATTTAATATATATATAAAAAACAGTATATATAAATATTATAGTTAAAGAAATAATTATTCTAGTATTTATAAATATAGATTCTAAAATTAATATTATATCTAGATATTTAGCAGAAAGATTTTAAATTATAATCTAATTTAATTTTTATCTGATAATAGTTACTGCTAATTATAAAATAAATTAATATTCAGATTATATTCCAGATCTGATTATTAATATTAAAAATATTATAATTTAAACTTTTATATTTATAATAAAATTTATAAAAAAAAATCTAATTTTTAATATATTATTTTAAGCAGCTGCCTGGATAGAATTATAAATAAAAATTAATAATATTATTAACTACTGATTCTATTTATTAGATAGAATTAAAAAACTAAAGTTTACTATTCTAGTAATTTTATAAAATACTAGATATAAAAAAAATATCTGGCTAGAATAGTTTTTAAAAAATATAGTAAATATCTAACTAGATAAATACTTATAATTACTAACTATAAACCGGAAGAAAAAAAAAAGAAAAAAAATATAAAATATAAATATAAATAAAAATTATATCTGATTAACTAAGAATTAGTAAATATTTATCTAGTAATTTTATTAATTAATTAGAGAAGCTGAGAATTAGCAGATATTTATCTAATAATTTTATTAATTAATTAGAAGATATAAAACTGTATAAAATAAAATTCTTAACTATTTATTATATTATTACTGTAAACAGGATAACTATAAATAGAATAACTACCGGTCTACAGAAAAGTAATATATATCAGTATTAAGAATTATATTAAAAAAAATATAATAATAAAAAAAAAAAAAAGAATTAATAAAGATTATTATTCTTTTTAAAAAAAAAGCTGATAAAATCCAGTCTTTAAACTTAAGTTTATTAAAAAATAATATACTAGAAGAATCTGATAATTAGAAATTCTTATATTTAAAAAAATACTACAGTACTAGAAAACAGAATTTAAAAAATAATAAATTATATAATAGATAGCTGTATTTTAGAATTATATAATTTAACTAAAAAATTTATTTAATATAAAAATAATTAATAGAATTAAAAATTAAAAAGAATCTATAATCTACTGAAGTTATTATACTATATAAAATATTATTTTAAAAAAAAGAAATATTAGACTGGAGATTTAAATATCTAGATTAGATAAAATCAGAAGTTATACTATTATAATATATAAAAATAGTATTATATAAAATATAATAAAAGAAAAGTATCTGAATATTAAAGATACTATATAATAAAGTATATAATATTCTTAAAAAAGAATTTAAAAAAAAAATTATATAAAAATATATAATTTTTAGTAATTAAAAAAATAAAGAATATTTATTATCTAATTTATAATAGAACTAAAGTAAACTAATATATCCTAAAGAATATTAATATATCTCCGGATACAGATAAATTTATAGAAGAATTTACAGATATAATAATAATATTTATTATAGATTTTTTATCAGAATATAATTAGATAATATTAGTAAAAAAAAATAAAAATCTTACTACTATCTAAATACTTTTAAAATTATTAAGATTTATAATTATTCTGTAAAAAAAAAAAATTTTATATTATAATTTACTAGAATAGTAGAATATATTCTATATAGAATTTTTCCTGAGAAAACCTGGATATTTTTAAATAATATTAGAATTAAAGAACTAAAAATAATTTATAATAATAAAAAGATTTTTCTAGATATTCATTAGTATATTTTTAAATATTTATTTAATTTAGATTATTATTTATATTTAATTAAATTAGCTGGTATAGTAATCTCTGCTGAAGAATTATAATTTATTATATTAAATATTAAGATTATAAACTAGATTTATAATAAATAAAAAAAAATCTGAATCTACTAAAATTAATAAGATTATCTTATAGCTGTTATTTATATATATAAAATAAATATAAGAATTTATAGATTTTACAGCAGTCTTTAAAATATATATTTCTAATTATATTTATATTATAAATCTATTATATATTCTACTTAGAAAAAAAATAGTTTTTAAATAAAAAAATTAATAAGTCTAAATATTTAATTAATTAAAATCTCTGATAGCAGCTGAGCTATATATTATATTTATAAACTATATAAATAAATCTTTAAATATTATAGTAGTAGTAGATACTAGTCTGATAGAATATAAAGACTATTTTATATAAAAATAAGAAGATATATAAAAAATAGTAAGATTTAAATCCGGAATATAGACTGAGTAGAAAATTAAATATAATATTAATAAAAAAAAATATAGAATAATTTTAAAAGTACTGAAGAAGTTCAGATACTGGCTATTCAGTATATATTTTATACTAGAAGTAGATATATATATATTAATAATTTAATTAAACAGAACAGTTACAGACCTGCTAGAAGTACTAATTATATTATAAATTATATAGATATAGTTATTTAACTTTATAGTTAAATATATATCTGGAATATAGAATACTATAGTAAATATTTTATCTAGAAAACTAAATACTAAGCTATATATTAGTAAATCTAATATTAATAAATAAATAAAAATATAATTTTTAATAATCTATAGTAGAATACTAGTAATAAAAATATCTAAGATTCTGAAAACTAGTTATATAAACTAATATAAAAAGATTATAAAATATCTGATAATTTTATATATACTACCGGACCTTATTATATCTTTAGAAAAAATAAAATTTAAAAAAAAAATTATTAAATTTTTAGTAGATAAAGACTTATTATTTTAAAAAATAATAAATTATAAATCTGTAAAAAGAGTAATAAATAATAAAATTAAAAAGATAAAAATTATTAAGAAAATATATAAACAGAGTAAATATAAAAAAAAAAAAAAAACTTACTATTATATTAAATAAAGATATTAATAATTAGAATACTATATATAAGTTTTCTAATAAATTAAAATATATAATAGTTATCAGAAATATAAATTAGTAAAAAAAAAAAATTTATTATAATTTATATAATAATCTGCTGTATAGAAAATAATTAGAATAGATATAATAAATATATTCTCTAAGAAAAGATTTAGTTATATTATTTCAGCTGTATATCAGGCTAGTAGTTAAATAAAAAATAATATATTTTAATAGATTTATATAGAAATAATAATCTAATTTTTATATAAGAATATTATCTATAGATATAAAGTACTCCGGATATTTTTTATAAATAAAAAATCTAAGAATTAATAGATAATTAATTATTTAATTATTTAATATAAAATTAGAAAAATTAGTATTTTATTATATTATATAGAAGCTAATAATTATATAGAATATAGTTATAGAATTATTAAAGATATTTTAAATAAATTAATATAAAAAAATAAAACTGGCTGGATTAAGTATTTCTATATAATACTTCTTATTATAAAAATAACTATAAAATAAATAATAGATATAATATCTTATAGATTCTTTATAGAACAGGAAGCAGTCTTATCTATTAAGCTAGAAGTTTCTATATAGCAGACTTTACTGTAATATAAAGTCAGAACTACTAAGAATCTAGTTATAACTAGAATTAGATAGATTAAACTAAAAGATATAGATTTAGAAGAAGTTATATATAAATTAAAAAGAATTAAAAAATAAAACTGTAATTATTTTAATAATTATAATATAGTCAGAAATAAGCTGTTAGAACCAGGAGATTATATCTTATTTTATAATATATAATATTAGTATAATATAACTGCTTTAAATAAGCTATAATTTTAATAAGATAGATTATACTGAGTATATAAAATAAAAAGTAATAATATATATAAGATTAAGGAATTAGATAGGACTATTTTCTAAGATACTGTTAATAATAATAAATTTAAGAAGTATTATATATTAAGAAATAAAAATAAAAAAAGTACAGAAAATAAGAAAAAAATAAATAATATTAAATAAATAAAAAAGCTAGAATATAATATAATAGAACAGGAGCCTGTAGCTGAAGACTAAATATAAATACTATCTGGATAGGATCTGGCGGTACTTATCTGATAACTACTAGATATATATAAATACAGGTAATATAAGTAATACAGATATAAAGAAATTAACTATATAAATAAAAAATTTAAATAAGTTTTAATTCTGATAAAAAACCCTGCTATAAAGCCCTGATTCCTTATCAGGAAACTAGAGAAAGTTGATAGATAAATATTATATATTAAAAACAAGTATTTATATTAAAAACTAAATAATATATATAAAATTTACTTATTTCTATTACTTTCTTCTTTATCTCCCCCTCTCTTTTATTCTTTTAACTAACTTTCTTAATTCTTAAATATTATAAAAGCCTCAATCCTCAAACACTGTAAAAGCCTTACTATTTAAAATATAAAATATATCTAGAGAAGCCTAATTTTTTAAAGACTCCAGCAGATATATACTCTCTGAAATTATATCTGGATATAAATAAAGATTTTTAATACTTAAGCTGTCTTAGTAATCTTCTGAAAGTTAAGCTGTAATTAGAATTAATTAAAAGTTTTTTAAAATTATAAATAAAATTATAGTATTTATTATTTAATAGTTAAAAATATTAAAATACAGCTAGATATTCTATTTATATTATAATCTTTTAACTAATAAAAAATAAATTAAAAATATAATTAATAAGCTTTAGAATTATATTTAAATAATAAAAATATAGAAAAATATAGCTATATATTTTAGAATTATTAAGATAAAAAGTTAATAAACTGAAATAAAAAGAATTATTTAGTAAATAAAAAAATAAAAAAAAAATAAAAAAAATAAATTAATAAGATTTAATATATAATTAATAAGAGATAGAGTATTTTGAATACTGCCAGTCTATTTAAATTATTATTTTTAATAACTATAGTAAGAGATATCTGAAAGTTTACTAATAAAAGAATATTATAAATAAAAATTAAAAATATTTTTAACTGAGCTATTATAGTATATCTGAAATAATTAGATAGTAGATATTAAAGAATACCTGTATCTATTCCTGCAGATATTATATAAATTATAATAAACTATAAGAAAACTATACTAATATTAATTTATAAAACTGCAGAAATAGATCTAATAATTAATATCTTCAGACTATTTAAATCTAAATTACCTGTATCTACTGTATCTAGTATACTGGCTGGATAGCAGATCTAATTAGTTATATATTCTCTTATAGATATAATTATAATATTACTAAAATTTTTAAGAGATATTATTATAAAGTTTCTACTGATAACATGCACAGTATCTATATAACTGTCTCTTATCCAGCCGGTATATATTATACTGGACTATATTCTTACTATAAGAAAGTAATTTAATTAGTTAAGGATTACCGGATAAAAGACTGCTAATCAGCCTGGCTAATTAGAGCGTCGCTCGTCCGCGGCGGCTCTACTCTTACAGAATCCGACCGCCGCTATCCAGTATAATAAGTATATCAAGCGCGCAGCTGCTGTGGCCGCGTAGGTCGCTATCACGGACCTAACCGTAGTCCTGGATAAAGACTTAGAACTCGCAGCAAGCCTGCCTAATATCGAAACAGATCCGGCAACTACCGAAGAACTCCAGAAGTCTGAAAGACATCTCATTATCGAAGGAACTAAAGGAAGCAATAGCAACCATCCTGCTGGTGAAAGTAACTGAACAGAATACTATACTCTGCTACCTATACTTAAAGCTGCTGGCAAGTAAACTGGACCTGAAAACCAGTACAGATAACTATCAAGAACTATAAGCTAAGGTCGCTTTTCTTACAGAATATAGCTATAAACTGGAGAATATTAAAGTATCTGAATAAAGATTTTACTAGTTCTGTCAGAATAAGTAGTCTGTATATCTGGAAGATCTGTTAGATATTTATAAATATATATATACTCTAATCCTTCTGAGAATTATAAATCTAAGAAATCTTAGCTGGAATAAGATAATAAATATTATTATTAATATTAGATTAATAGAGAATATTATTATAAAAAAATAAAACTAGATAAAATTATTTAATTTATTCTTTATAATATAGTAGAAGGATTTTTTTTATAAAAATAAAATACTGTACTAATATATAAATATAAAACTAAATATATATTTTTACTATTAAATAATACTGGAAAATAAATCTAACTATAACTGACTACAGAATATATACTTTTTTATTAGATAGTAGATTATATATTAAAATCCTGTATATTATTTTTTCTATATATTAATAAAGCTAGATTATAACTGGAAGTTAATTTTATACCTGTACTATACTAAGTATACTAAAAAAAGTAATAGTATATTCTTTAAATATATTAATATTAATATTATAAAACTTATTAAAATAAACTACAGTATTAATACTATCTAAAAATCTCTATCTATTAATAATAAATAGTCTGATAATTATATCTAGCTACTATCCGGAATATATAAAAGACTAGATAAATAATTAACTAAATTATAAAAAAAAAAAAGAATTTTAATTTTTTTATAATAAAAATTTATTTAAAATATTTTATTAAAAAAGATAAATAATATTTTAAAATATACTAAATATCAGTATTATATACTGTTCTTAATATAAGAATTATATATTTATTTATACTATACAGATTAACCGGGCTATATAAATAGATATAATATATTATATTATCTTAATTTATAGAAATTTAGAAAGATTATAAAACTTTAAAAATAATAAAAAAAAAATATAGTTAGAACTGACAGTAATTTATAAAAATATAATATCTAGACTAAAATTATTATTAAATCTTATAAATTAATATTTAATTATATCTTATATCTTTCTTACTATACTATCTCTTATCAGACTAGAAGTTATATTAGATATTCTAATAAAAAGAATTAAATAAATAATTCTTATAATTCTTATAAAATTAAATAATCTAATTCTAGAAAATAAAAATATTAATATATAATAATTAAAAAAATAATATTCTAAAACTATAAATATAATAATAAGACTTATTATCTAATTACTTAAAATTAAGAAGACTATCTTCAGAGAATCTTTTTATATATACTAATATAAACAGACTATATTTATTTAGAAACTACAGGAGAAAATAGAAATAGAGAAGAATATAATAGATTATTACTAGAATCTATTATAATCAGAATATATTAGTAAAATAAAACTCTTAAAAAGAAGAAGAAAAAAAAAGATATAAAAAAGATTATATATTTATTATATTTATAATAAATTATATAAGTAAGACATATCTATATAGATAGTATAATAGATATTTCTTTCTTCTTACTCTTTCCTACAGATATCTATATAATTAGACTACTGAGTATAGCAGGCACGGTCCTTGCTTATAATACACGCTACTTACACATACGTGCCTTCGACAGACACGTAGGGACTAGTCGCGAGCGTGGCTAGCACCCGTTTACAATACTACTTAGAAGAAAGTATCTATATAATTAAAGTTTTATCAGATTATACTAATCTGTAAGTATTTATAAAATAAAAGAAATTTAATAAATATTAAATATAATAGTATACAATACTAGAGTGGATTAACCTGACCGTTATACCTTAACCTTAACCTGGCCATAACCTGGCGGTCAGGTTAAGGTATAAAATCAGATTAACCGTCAGGTAGAACAGTTAACCGCGGTTAACCGTTATACCTGCACTAGTTCTAAAAAGGCTAGTTAAGACAGAAATTAGGCAGAAATAGGCAGAAATTAGGCCACAATCAGGCAGCAGTATTTTACCTAATTTTATCGTCTTCCGAAATAGGCTTAGTTGCTGAGAAATTGGACCCGCCGGTTAACCGCAGGTTAAGCCGGTCAGGAATATATATATTTTTAAGCAGTAATATTAGTCCAGCTATAGATATTAGTAAAAAAAAAGAAGATTAATAGATTTTTTAATATAATCTCTAGTAAGTAAAGATGTGTTTTTATATTTTAGTATAGTATCTTAATCTCTGTATAAAGAGTTTTATATTTCTGTTATTAGAACTGTTCTGGAGGATTTTTCAGGAGATTAACCAGAAATTTCTGTATATTCTTAATTAAAGGGTTTTAGTATCTAAGGGTTTTAGTATCTAAGGGTTTTAATTAGTAAAGGGTTTTAGTATCTGAGAGCTCTTACTTCCTTCTAGATATTTTGATAATATATTTATATTATATTAGAGGTCCAGAGTATATTCTTAGAAATATTCTGATTTTCTTATAAAAGCGGCTAAACTGGGCCAGTTAGTCGCTTTTAATACTATTATTATAATATCCTAATAAAATTAGTATTAAATAATAGTGAGGAGAGTTATAAGAAACTCATTAAATTCTGATATTCCTACGGCGTTGCGTTGCAGCGTGATTTCAAAAATTAGATTCCTGCGCAAGTTGTTTTTTTTTTTGGCCGTCGGAGTGAATTTGGGGGGGGCCTGGCGAGAGTGTCGCGCTTACCCCGCTGCATCCCAACCTCGCCCGGATGGCAACGAGGCTCGAGCATGCCAAATGACGGTTCCATATCTTTGGTAATGTTGGATGACTAATTACTAGGCATCTGATCCCCTCTTAGCTAGGATCCGTAGATCACCAATGATATGAGCTTCAAGGCTTCCACCTCTCACAGGTAACCCCCTCTTGACGGCCCGAATGACCCATGGGGGTGGCCTGCAGCTTGTATCCAGGCTTTCCTTGGACTCCAAGGGCTGTACACTAGAGCTCACAGCTTCCTGCGGACTGTTGTAGGGCTATAACCCTAACATTCCTCGCAAAGAGGCCGGGAGAGTGCCTTTTCCCTGTTGCCGTGTTTCACCTTGTATGATCGAGTGGTATAGCTAGTAGGCGGATCTGGATTTTGGAGGCGCAGTGTCACAGTAGGCTATTTCTCCGGTCGGAGCCCGTAGGCAGCGCTTCCATTCACCCTGCTCGTCAAGCCCGACTGCTCTGTTGTTAAAAGAGGAGAGGGGATGAAACTATTGTCTCGACATACTCGGAATCAAATAAGAACGTCCCATCCCATTGATCTCCCCTTGAAGGTACCGTTCGCCATGAATGAGGATGCTGTGGGAGCATGCTGGACCAGATAATGGCCGTGTCTCCCAGCATCTAGCGGATCGCGACACATAACAGCCTTGTCGCTTCTTCCTAAGCATTCAATCTCAGAGGAACGGAACCCAGCCGATCGCTTGCCAGATTACTTTGCAGACGACAATCAGGCATCGCCGTGTGAATTCTAGAAGCAACCGGGATGACGAAGGCAGAGATGGCATGGCCTCCAGCACCACTCTGTCGGGGCATGGATCGCCTCCGGGACCGGGACGGAGCCGGATCTGTCCGCACGGGCAGCAGCAGCAGCAGCAGCGGCATGCGGGGATACGCAAGAGTCCGCCGGAGCGCCGCTGTCAACCCATGGGGACGTCCAATGCATTCATTACGTTTGTCTGTCGGCCAGATGCCGGTGCATAGGCAATGAACTTCAGGCGGTCTAATTATCGTTCGGGTTATTGGTTGAGATTTGGAATTAGGGTCAATCAGTTCTAGCAATCTAACAGATGAATCCGAAGCATTCATCATCGGTCCCCGACGGTGGAAACGGCACGCGGGCCGCCCGGAAGGAGTGGACTGCTCCGGGCTGCTGGACGATGGCATGCTCAGGTAGGGCTGCTCGTAGCAAATGCCGCGTGCAGAAGACAGTTCCAGGAGTCACTCCAGTCTATACAGAGTACATGCTGCCTCGTTACTCCATAGGGCAGAGAGAATCCTTCGAGAGCGAAGCAGAGCAAGTCTTATCATCCTTCAGTCGGACGTCCGGTTCTGACCCGGTGGTACCATGGGCCCCAGCCCGCCCCAGCGAATGAGTGCCTGCGATAATGACGGGCCTACAAACTAGCCCGAGGATGGTGTCTCGTAGTGTCTCTAGCGCCCGATAAGCTGCATCTCGCGGGCGGATGTCCAGCAGCCATTGGCAGTGACCCAATCCCCGCATCTCCAGGCCCCATCCAGGGCCGGCCAGGGCGTCTGCCAATCGGACCAGCCAGGCCAAATGGCGGGCAGCGGTGTGGCCTGGCCGTGCAGTCGCATGTCGCAATCAACCCTCATCCAAGCTGCAGGCCCACCCGAGCTGCTACCCGAGCTGCTGCTATTTAACCCCCGCCCCCCGGCTGCTTCGTAGGGTGCCCTTGTAGTGTGCCGTCGGAATCGCTCAATTGACCAAGCATGTTGATCCGTCAGCTCGCCGTGGCCCTGGCCATCACCGCCCTCTCCGAGGCCGTCCCGACCTCCGTCAAGCACGTCCTGCACGAGAAGCGCCACAAGCCTGCCGCCGACTGGGTGAAGGGCTCTCGCGTGGACAGCGATGCCATCCTGCCCATGCGCATTGGGCTCGCCCAGAACAACCTCGACAAGGGCGATGACTTCCTGATGGAGGTGTAGGTGGTTTCCAACAGCCTAGCGCTTGCGACGAGGTCTAACCACCCATCACAGCTCCCACCCCGGCTCGGCCAAGTACGGCCAGTACTGGTCCGCCGACGATGTGCACGACCTGTTCGCGCCCTCCAACGAGGCCGTCGAGGCCGTGCGCGAGTGGCTGATCGCCTCGGGCATCGACTCGTCGCGCGTGGTCCACTCCGACAACAAGGGCTGGCTGGCCTTTGACGCCTACGCGCACGAGGCCGAGCGGCTGCTGCTGGCCGAGTTCCACGAACACGAGAGCGCCGCCAGCTCTCGCATCCGGGTCGGCTGTGACGAGTACCACCTGCCCCAGCACATCCAGAAGCACGTCGACTACATCACCCCGGGTGTGAAGATGACCCAGGTGACGAAGCGCAGCACCAAGGTCAAGCGCGCCTCGCAGCTGGCCCACTCCACCAAGGCCAAGACTGCGGCGCTGGACAAGCGCCCCCAGCCTCTGCCCCCCAAGGCCAAGTTCCTGCCCGAGGACCTGCAGGCCTGTGGCTACAACATCACCCCCTCGTGCATCAAGGCCCTATACCACATCCCCGACGCCGACAAGGCCACCCCGGGCAACACCCTGGGTCTGTACGAGCAGGGCGACTACTTCGCCAAGTCGGACATCGACCTGTTCTACCAGGAGTATGCCCCGTGGGTGCCCCAGGGCACGTACCCCATCCCCGCCATGATCGACGGCGCCGAGTACGGCGTCGCCTCGAACAGCTCCCTCAACACCGGGGAATCGGACATTGACATTGACATGGCGTGAGTCGTATCCCCCATCCTACTCCGTACAACAATCTCTATAGCCATACTGACCCTCCAGCTTCTCCCTCCTCTACCCCCAGCAGGTCACCCTCTACCAGGTCGACGACCAGCTGTACGAGCCCGTTGAGGTCGACACCACCAACCTGTTCAACACCTTCCTCGACGCTCTCGATGGCGTAAGCCCCCCCTCCCCTTCCCTTCCCTTCCCTTCCCTTCCCTTCCCTTCCCTTCGCCATCCCACATCCCACATCCCACTAACCCTTACCCACCCAGTCCTACTGCACGTACAGCGCCTACAACGAGACCGGCGACGACCCGTCCATCGACCCCGTGTACCCCGACAACCGGCCCGGCGGCTACAAGGGCCAGCTGCAGTGTGGCGTCTACAAGCCCACCAACGTGATCAGCGCCTCCTACGGCCAAGCCGAAGCCGATCTCCCCGTCGGGTACACCAAGCGCCAATGCAACGAATTCCTCAAGCTGGCCCTGCAGGGCCACTCGATCCTGTTCGCGTCCGGCGACTACGGCGTGGCCTCGTTCGCGGGCGACGGCGACGAGAACGGCTGCCTTGGCCCCGAGGGCAAGATCTTCAACCCGCAGTACCCGTCGAACTGCCCGTACGTGACCTCCGTCGGCGGCACCATGCTGTACGGCTACCAGACGGTGAACGACAGCGAGAGCGTCATGCACGCCAACCTGGGCGGCACCGCCTCCAACTTCAGCACCTCCGGCGGCTTCTCCAACTACTTCCCGCAGCCCTCGTACCAGAAGGCTGCCGTGGAGAAGTACTTCGCCACCGCCAACCTGAGCTACCCGTTCTACTCGGAATTCGAGGTCGACGTCAACACCACCAAGGGCCGCTACAACCGCGTCGGTCGCGCCTACCCCGACGTCTCGGCCAACGGCGCCAACTTCCGCGCCTACATGGACAGCTATGACTACCACTGGTACGGATCCAGTCTGGCGAGTCCGTTGTTCGCGTCCGTCTTGACTTTGGTAAGCTCCCCACTTCCCGAGTTGGCGATGGGTGAAATGAATACTCACAGAAGGCAGATCAACGAGGAACGCTTCGCCATCGGCAAGGGCCCCGTCGGCTTTGTCAACCCCGTGCTGTACTCCCACCCGGAGGTCCTGAACGATATCACCAACGGTACCAATGCCGGGTGTGGCACGTACGGGTTCAGTGCCATCAAGGGGTGAGTTTTCTTCTTTTTTCCCCTTCTCCTCTGCACTGTAAAGCGAATATGAAGCTCATGATGATAAATAGATGGGACCCCGCCAGTGGTCTGGGCACGCCCAACTTCCCGAAGATGAAGGAGTTGTTCCTGTCTCTGCCTTAAATCGGTCTTCGTTTTGAAGTCAATGCGATGAAGTGGTCGGTGGGAACCGGGGTCTGTCGGATGACAGTGTAATAAGATATGATGTCGGAGTGGTTATGGTGTTATGAGATAGATTATGTATAAATGCAGGTATGAGGTTTCCTCGGGATGGGATGTGTTTTCAGTAGAGGTCTGGACGATCAACACTGTAGGAGGTGTTATGTAGATGTCTGGTTTATATTTTGGATGGCTACCAGATTCGAGACCTGAGGGATTGTTTTGGGTAATCTTATTATTTCCATAACATGGAACCCCCAATGCATACACGAAGTACTATTCGTCGGGAAGAATCATTTTAAAGGCTGCAGGGGCGTTTCCACAAAGGTGAAGCTCCCGATGTCTCCAGGGCGAGAGGCTGAAAGTCGAAAGCACGAGTTGGATTGTTCAAAAAACTGGCTCACGACCTGCGGATCGCAGGTCTGAGTTGCAAGGGCCCGGTTCATCGCACGATCATCGCACAGCCGAGGGACGAGAATACGGCCTTGTCGTTCGGCGAATTCATAATCCATGCCATCATCCGTCGCAGTCTGGGCTGAATGTCGATTTTAACACCTGAACTATCGGATCAATGTCGCCGAGGGCTCCCGCCTCCGACGTCGAATTCAACTCCAGACTGATGAAGCGTTTCCCGGGGGTTCTCGGCCCCCAGGGTTCGCAGGAATCCTGTCACCCGAGCAGCTTCCGGGGAGCCGCAGTCGATGGTCCCGCATTTTGTAACCCACAGGATATACTGCGCAGCCTGAACCCGAGCTTGGAGGAGCTTGAAGCGATCGGCGGTCAAGGTTCCGAGCGTTATGGATGGGTAGTCCCCCAGGTACAGGACAGTTCGAGCGCTAGCTGTGGTTGCATCTGCAGAGTGGATGGCACAGGGACTGCCGAATGTGGTGGATATCAAGCGAACGAGCGTCTCCAGCCATACTCCCGGCAGCGCTGGGGCAGGAGGGATGATGATCGCGACTTCCTCGGGCCTTCTGGGTTTGGGTTGGTGGTTGAAAGAGGCAGTTGCCATGATAACACTTAGCAGATACTGATCTCGATCTTCACAGTCCCCAATCTCAAAAGCATCTTCCTCGAAGCCGGCTCTCCGCAGGATTTCCTTCCATGATTCTACACTTGCTGTCCGCGAGAGGCGTTTTTCGGGCTCCTCGCTCAGCCACCATCCGGGGAGAGTTCCAAACACCAGTTGGACATCCATTTCATCACGCGTACTTTCCACCGTAATGGGCTTTCCTCCAGGTCTCAGCAGTCTCCGAAAGTTTTCTACTGTTCGGTGCAAGCTCTCACCGAGCATGCGACTACCAGATCATAAGTACCATTCTCAAAGGACTGATTGCCCGGGTCTTCTTCGATGTCCAGCTTGATGTAATTGATTCTCCCCTCCAATGACCCAAATCTTTCCCGGGCTTTCCCAAACCAGGCTGCAGATATATCGGTATAGTCCAGACGACCGAGTCGGGGCTCCGATCGAGTCTCATCGTTGACCCCTAGGCCACGTAGTATCGCGGCAGTGCAGCATCCAGTCCCCGCCCCAATCTCCAGAATCTTGGCACGAGGAATTTCATGTGCAAACCGAGAGACTAGCTTCTCAGCCTGAAGCATGGAGCGGGGCATCTTCAGGGCATTTAGCTAATATTCATCCAGTAGACCGTCTCTCCTCATCAAGTCAAGGGGTTCAGACTGCCTCCGGAGAATCGCAGGAAGATTCTTTCCTATCCAAACCAGCATCTGCCCGTTGATGCTTTCCGACATGCCTCTCTGGTATAATGCCTCCTCTTCCTCGTGCAAAGCCTTCGATTCTGAATCGGCTGTCGTTCATCTCTTGCCGTGAAACAGCGGAATAGGCGGAATGGAGGATGGTTTCCAGAATGATCGGGTCGGAATAAAAGCCGGATGTATCTTGAATGGGTATGAAGGAACTGGCCCCTGGCACGGAGCAGGCAGCTAGGGCCATATTCTCGGCGGCCTTTATGGAGCGAACATTCTGGAAGATGGTTCCACATGTCGGAGCATGGCCGTCCAAACTTCGGTACCAATCTCGTCCCTCAATATTCTCCAGACGTCGACAAGCCGATTGCTTGGGATCGAGCAGAGACAATTGCTGCATCCTTCGCATCTTGTCGGGGACTGCCGAGATGAACCCCCTGCAATGCTCAAGGAAGACGCCTTGGGGGGATATGGTGTGGAGATGGAATGTGTGTCAGTACCCCGGGCTCCGAGTATCGTCCACTGGCTTACGCAGGGAAAATTGTACCTCGATTCCGTCCGGGGTATCTGGGATCACAAGAGCATTCAGAAGCTCCATGTCGTTCAGTTCGTACCCACCGATGGCTTCTACATCACCATCAACCGTCTGGCGAAGTGCTTCAATTGCCATACACACAAATCCCGAGCCTGGAAGAATGATTTGAGACTGGATGGTGTGGGCTTGGATCCATGGCATATCCGAGACGTGTAATCTCTGCAGGATTGAGTCCGGCGATCCGCGAACCAAGAATCTCATGTCGTTGATACCTACGCATTCGTTCATCGTGGTCGGTATGCAATCAAATCGAGTATTGAATGGAATGGTTCCAAGGGTAAGGCGGCAAGTCAGTGATGGTGCGAAGTCCGTCTAGTCCAAGTGGGAAGTTGATCGCCCGCATATTCACATCACAACCCTTGGCCTTCAGTAGACCCGCCATATCCTGCATGGTCTGAACGGCATCTTCATCTCGGGAGAGGCATGAAGTGTAAGCAATTCTGTGCTTTTGCAAACCTGGAAGTTGCAAAGTCTCCCGAATGCGGCCTGCCAACGCTCCATGCGGACCAATCTCTAGGATCAAATCAATGTTCGGCTGTGATGATTCCGTGGCAAGAATCATGCGACACAAGGAGTCCTGAAAGAGGACCGGCTGTATCATGTTCTGCGTCTAGTATGCGGGCCCCAGCTGTTGAGCCGAGTTAAGCAAGCCGCCCGTGGCGGACGAGGAAAAGAGAATGCCGCGGAAACATCCATCATGATGTAGATGCTGGTGGAGATGGGCCTCATATTGATTGGCAACAGGCTGCATATGAGGTGAATGGTAGGCGGCTCTAACCTTCAGGCGCCGCGAAAAGACGTTGTCTGCAGCGGCCATGCTCTTCACTTCATCAATTGCGTCGATGTCTCCGGCCCCTGTCACACTGGATGGGCTATTGACACACGCGACAACAACAGTGCCAGACCGGATGTGCCGTATGTACTGCAGAGCTTCCACTCGTCCCTTTCCCAGAGCGAGCATAGAACCAGCCGTACGGGAATTTTCAACCAGTTCACTGCAGAGAGAGCCTCGGTAGTAGGCAGTCACTATCGCCTCTTTGAAGCTCAACGCTCCAGAGGCATAAGCGGCGGAGATGTCTCCACTGGAGTGACCTGTACCAGCCGTTGGTCGAATGCGCCACTGATATAACAGACGGAAAAGGCATATTTGAAGTACAACACATAGTGGGAAACTAATACAGCGCTCATTGATCCTTGTGGCATTTTCGTCCTTATTAAACTCGTCTGTCGGTCCTGCGTTCATTAACATCATATTCAAGATCAATCGCGCTTACCCAGCAGTCCCCAGGTAGCTCCCAAGTCCTTCAGAAAATCATGTGCTTCTTGCATCGCTGCCATAAATTGTGGATAGGCAGTCAGCAGCTCCCGACCCATGGCGAACCACTGAGCACCTTGTCCGGTAAAGACAAACCCAAGCCGTGGATTCTGGCTTTCCTGAGCCAGATTCACCTTTGGGTCGGACAATGCATCTTTCAGGTCTCCGATACTCTGGGCGGAGGCCACAGCCCTCCATTTGTAATCCGACCACCGCAACGTGAGAGTATAAGATAGATCGGACGGTCTTTGCTCAGCCCCTGGGCCCACGCAGTAATCCTCCAAGTTTTGTATCATGCGGCGTAGACTTTTTTCATCTTTGGCGCTAAGCGCGAATATCTATCGTCTACTGCCGTGCGAGGGACCGTAAGGGTCAACGAGTCGCTCTGAAGTAGTATTCGAAGTAGTGTCATAGTCTATACCAAAGGGGCTTTCAAGTGACGGACCTCTTCGGTAGTAGGCTGCGCTCTCGATAATGACATGACCGTTGGTTCTTCCCGTATCCAAAATTGCTAATTGACGCTCGTTGCAATTTGTCTTTCGGCCATTTCTCCAGTCGAGTTGGTATCTAGGAATGTGACATGTGAATAAGTAACTGCATGAGTCGCAGGTTTCTGATAAGGGGCATTCGTAGGTACCTTCAGTTTGAGACCCCGGAAATCAATGGATGGATTCGGAGATTCAAAGTTGGCACATGGAGGGATGAGTCCCTTCTCGAGCATCATAACAACCTTGATGATTGCTGCGAGCCCACTGCTACTTTCTAGGTGATCAAAGTTCGCCTTGATATACCCAATACACAGGGGCTCCTCCGAATGGCGATTTTCTTGGAAGACTGTTCCTATCGCGTCAAGTTCAATGCAGTCACCCGTAATAGTCCCCGTGCCATGAGCCTGGACATAGCCAGTATCTTTGGGGTCGAGACCAGCGCGGGAATAGCAGGCCCGAATGAGCTCTTCCTGGGCCTCTCGTGATGGGGTTGTAATGGTTAGGGTTCTTCCACCCTGATTCACT
Source organism: Aspergillus ellipticus CBS 707.79 (assembly GCA_003184645.1). Taxonomy (NCBI): domain Eukaryota; kingdom Fungi; phylum Ascomycota; class Eurotiomycetes; order Eurotiales; family Aspergillaceae; genus Aspergillus; species Aspergillus ellipticus. Next base: position 136,494 of record KZ825850.1, on the reverse strand, counting down.
CCAGTTTCACGAATGACAGCTCGGATTGGAGTCAATGAGGGGTTTAAGTAAAATGGTACAAATGCCATCACCACGGCCGTAGCCTGAAGCTCTATGGTCAAAGGAGAAGCACTTTCCTGCGTTGCCCAAGAGTCTATTCATTCTGTCAGTCAGCTATCTAAGGTAAAGGAATCTCAGGCGGGGAAACTTTCCCTAGGTTTGAAAGGGCAATAGAAGTTTGCGGATTGAGGATGAGATTCGAGCCCCCTACAATGGCCATCTTGGATTCGCCAGCCCGCAAGCTTTGACAAGCCAAGTGCAAGGCAACAAGGCTGGTTGAACAGCCCGTATCCAGGCTCACACTAACGGCTCGCAGGTCGTTAAAAGTGCGAGACTCGGTTCGCAAGCATTGCGCCTCCGACACCATTGAGGAATGGGCGAGGAAGATTGTCGGAATCTGTAATCAGTCTCTCCTGGTAGTCTTTGAATGAGTACGCGGAGTAGACGGAAGTCAAGCTACCGGCCATATCATCGGTGGGCATTCCCGCTGAAGCAGATCGGTCAGAGGATAGTGATATTGGGGAGGAACATGATTACCGCTCTCGAATGCCTCAGACACATTCCAGTTGCAATCGAATTTGAGGGTCCATTGCCTAGCCAGTCAGAAGATTACTCTTGACACCAAGTGTCGTCAGCATTTACCGCGGCTGCTTCGGCTGTGAGATTGAAAAACGCTGCATCGAAAGCGAAAATATCCTCTTCGATGAAGTGGCCGGACTGTGTAATTTATCTGACTCGCGAGGATCAGCTCCATATCCACATGCAGTAGCAGTCAGCACGGTCTCTGTACCGTGCCTCTATTATAGGCTTCAGGGTGGAAGAATGCTTTGGTGTTGAAGCGGTCTGCGGGTACGGTTGAGCCGGTGTTGGCAGCATTTGCGCATGCGTTCCATAATGCCTCTGGTGTTCCTGTATTGCCGGAGAGCCGACACCTCATGCCGATAAATGGTAATCGGGGTATTTGGTTCGGAGTCTGAGACCTGGACCATCGTGAAGGTTGGGAATGCTTCATGTGGTTGTGTTTCCGATAGCCTAAACTCGACGGCAGGATGCCCTGTGGCTATATACCCCAGCTCCCCCCTGGATATTTTCTGATCTATCTACTGCCGCCGTCCGATGATCTCTCGAGCAATGCATCCCCGCCCGTTTGGATCTAGCGCCCAGTGCGTGGCGACTCCGTGGCTGCCCAGCCTTCTCGTCGCCAACACATACATACATTACCTCAAGGGTGCGATGTCGCGCTCCACCAGTTTATGAGTCCCTCTCTGCTCTGAACCATTCATTCATTCACTCACTCACATAGAGCTAGAACAACTATATCTATCCATTCTCCTTAGTGTAGCTACTTGCTACACCTCCAGACCTCCAATGCCTTGACCACGAGTCTTACCAACCAACCAAACACCTCACATGGAACCTACTTTTTTAAGGGTCCAAAAACACTCCATTTCGCCCTATCATGTCTCACGCAACAGCTCACCAGATATTTTACATTCGAGGCTCTCGACCAGACTCCTGACTCCGCACCCTGCAAGGGGAAGAGAAGACAATTCGATTCAATCTAGAGGTCTGATATACTGCTTATTGTCGCAAGGCGTAGGTAAAGCGGGGCGGGCTCTGCTCTCTTATTGGTCTGTTCAAAACAATTAATCACGTGTTAGCTATTTGATTGGCTGTGGCAATCTTACGCAGGAAGTATTCTATACAGGAGGTCTACGCAGGGGGGCTACACAGGAAGGCCCGAGCCAGTGCCAGGGCTAGTTCAAGCCCAAAACTGCTTAAAGCTGTGAATGCTACTACTATCGCTAACAGCTGCCCATATCGCGATTCTCAAAGACCTTCAGATTTAGCTCCCTTATCGGAGGGGGATCCGCCCTCTCTCCGTATCGAGTAGTACCAAGGGCTTTGAAACAAACGTGTCAAACCCCGATCCAACGCCGATGTGAATATAGAGCCCCCTTCTATAAAAAACCCCGAGAATTTGGTTTCTGGATGAAACATGGTATTCTGCATAGCTTTATATCTCTGAATTATCAATGTATATATCGCCTCAAGGATGATCAAGTCTGTTTGGCAAATTCCCGCCCCTTAGTAAATCCACCTGGATATGTACTGTCTATGAAGTAGATGGATATTTATTTCGGTTTTCCGTCATATATATATACATGTTGAGAGGGGCCTTTTTCTAGGGAATGGCAACTCCTGCTCTGTAGACGCATACACAAGCGGCATTAAATTATGTAACAGTATTATTATAAAACCCAGGCACGTCGACGCACAAAGAGCAAGAATAGAAATCCAGATACTATATATTTACGGCATTTAGCTGAAACCACCAGGAGAACCATTACGGCGCATGAAACACTACACCACCAAGCATTTTGACATGGTGGAGTACTCCGTACACACCCCCCATTCATTTACATCCTATCCAACACCCACCCCTCAGCCATGCTCAGACCAACGCTTCCATCCAGATACTCAGCTTCCATTCGTCCGAGCCCCTATACCTTTTTATTGTTAAGCATATCGTCCTGGCCAAACTCAATTCCGACTAGGCGCGTGCTTAAGCATCCTGACCTGCGAAATGAAGGATCTAGTGCGGGCCCGAGCTGCATGGCGATGGAGTCAGCCGTCTTGACGCAATCCTGCATCCGGAATCCTGCAGGATGCAGCACTGGATGTCATATTTTGGAGACCCAACCCGACGATGGACACAGATACATTGCTTGCTGGCGTTGTTGGAGCCTTCGAGAACCCACCAGAATCCACCACTCGGCACGACGGCAGTCGTGGGAGTGCCGAGTGCGGTATATTCTCGCGGGTTATATGTTCAGCGTTCAGCGTTGGCCCTCACGGCCACCACACCGAGTCATGGCGATATTAAAAATGTGGTATCATCGTGGTACGCGGTCGAGCGCACCCGTGCAGACCCGAACCCGAGCTCCTCCCCGAGCGCATGGACCTGACTACGAACACAAATGAAGTAGGGCACCAGAGAAGGGAACCAGAAATGGTCGGACAAAAGACCGGGCGTCAAAAGACCGATGGGAGGCTGCCGGAGCACTCCGTCCCCTTCCCAACTAGGGAAACAGGATTCCGCGGACTCTGTCACAGCTGTCCAAAATTCCCGACAACCTGGTAAGCGATAGAGTTCAATGACTCGACGCCCGACTTCCAACCTTGGCCGTGTCGGCTCGGCCGAGGAGGCCCTCCGCATGCTGATCCCCTGCGTGCGCGGTCAATCCCCCGACCGTGTCGTGCGGGATAAACTTCCAGCGCGGGCCTGGTGTGGTAGTGGCAAAACACGACCATCCAGGGAAACAAACAACCAGCTGTAGACGGGCGAGTCAGGGGCAGCTCAGCTGGCCAGTTGCCCGCCACAGCCACAGTTGCCACTGGCAGCGAGGCTGTTATCGCCGCCCAATTTTCGGGCATGGGGTATCAGCGCTCCAGCCGATTTCTAAGCGGCGGGTGAAGTGAGACACAAAGGATGGGATGGGATCAGCGAGACGGGCCCTCGCCCACAAGTCGGGGAGCGACTCGACAGGACGGAGGACGGAGACGGAGTCATTCTTGACCCAACCAAGCCTTACCAGAGTAGGAGAGGGGAGGAGCTAGGGCCACCCCGTTTTTGGGCCGGCCCTGATTCGCTGTATCTCGTATCGACCGTCGACGACATTAAACTCTAGATCTCTCGAGTTAGTGATCGGCCAAGCCCGATTTTAATTTGCGAGGCCGCCGCGAGATTAGCCAAGACAATCGCGGCGCTGCGCAGGCCTCTCCAGCTCGATCGGGGAAGTGCTGCCAGGAGGAGGTTGCCCGGTTGCCTCGAGGACGAAATTGCTGCCAGGCTGCTAGCCTGCAGCGAGGTTGGTGTCCGCAGAGATGCCGCTTCAGTTAATATATAACAGCAGTGCCCAACACCTTACTATATTTACCCGCCCCGGTTATTTTTGGGTGATCGCCCGCACGTTGCCCCGAAGTGTTTGGCCTGGCGGTCCACTCAGGCCGTTGCGGACACTGCGGCAGGGGTTCCCCGGGGAGGACGAGCGTCGACGGCGCAGTGGTGACGGGGGGCAATAATGCCGTAACAGGAGGGAGCGGTGGGTAGATGTCATGAGTGTCATCTGGATAGAGACATAGTAGGTTCGGGCCATGCAGCAGACATCTGTGACAGACGAACAGGATGCTGCACAGTGCCGTGTGGGAGACGGGACATGCCCGACACGCCGTGTATCAAGTACACAGCATCAACAAACAACCAACCAACCAACCAACCAACTAGCCAACCCCCTGGGAATCATCACGGAAGCCGGGCTGCTCGGCAAGCATTTCCAGCGCTGCCCTCTCCCACGTGGCGGCTAACCGGGTTGGGGGTGCAGTGGGGGGGGGAATTAGGGCTGCTATCCTCATAAGAGCAGGCGGTCGGCTCCTTCCATTCAATCCCAAACGGCCGCTGCTTGGCGCGCTATGGTTAAGCTTATTACGCCCACGCACAACATGCTCCCAGAACCGAGGTTCCTCTTCCAGAACCTCCTGGGCCTCCGGTGTCCGGACCTGGGAACTGCTCCCTGCTGTCCCAGCACGGCGCGCTCGACGAGACGACCCAGACGACCCAAACCCCCCTCGGGTGTTCTTCACTTCTTCCTGCATGCCATCCCCCGCGATGGCCCTAGTGCCGGGCCTCCCCCATGAATCAGGCAGGTGCTGGCCCGGATCACCGGGACTCCCTCCGTATCGATCCCTCTCCGGAACTCTACAAGGCTGATGATGCCCATTTTTCAGTCGCAGCAAGCGACGTGGCGTCCGTTGGCGCGGGAGACGCACAGGGTCGTCTGGTCCCCCGAGTCAGAGAAACGGCATCTGCAACCTAGCCCGGACGTCGCCGCGTCTGATTGGGCCTGATCTCGACCCGTCGGCAGATGTTCCCAACTGGTGTGTCAGATCCGGCCTCAAGTGGGGGGGCCAAGGAACCACCGCTGAAAGATTGGGACACCGCCCAGCGGCCGATCGCCGAGCCATGGCTGCGACGTCGGATTGGCCCTTCCCTCGTGGTTTACGCCGGTGTCTCATCCCACCCACGGTCCGGAGGCCATAGATCATGATTCGTGCCTCGCGGGAGTCGCTGCACGCTGCGTGCCCCGGGGGCGACCACGGAAGATTCCTGCTTGGGGGGGGCATGGGGGGTGCCCTGTCCAACTTGAGCAGGATGCTGTCCAAGTCGTCCGTCTAGACGATACGCCGGCAGTCGTCCTCGGCGATCGAGGCGGATCTGGACCGCGCTGGTGGGACGGACCAAGCACAACCCCATGTGAAAAGCTTGCTCCTGACGAATACCGACTGCCGTTTCAGATCCACGTGGAGAGCACTAGAGGACCAAGCACGCTTCTTATAAAGGGTCAGCGCGAATCCTTTTGCCCCAGCCCCTCGCTACTCCGACTCTTATTGCCCTGGGATGCTGCTCGTCGGAGTTGCATCCCCCTCACCATGAAGCTACCCCAGTGTTTGTTGACCCTCTGGGCAGCCCTTGTGGTGACCGTCCTGGCTGCCTCCAACACCACTGCCTTCCCCGAGTGTGCCGTGAGTGTGTCTCGTCTGCCCGTGGCCGACTGTGGCTGACCCCATCAAACAGATCTCCTGCCTGGAGACCATCTCCTCCACCTGCTCCATCACTGATGCCTCTTGCGTCTGCACGGGCGCCCCCAGCAGGTCGTCCCTGGTGACCTGCGCGGAGAGCAACTGCACCACCAAAGAATACTACAGTGAGTCGCACTCCCAGGATCCCTCCCCGACCCAACTAACCGCAGCAGCCACCCGGCATCAGTATGAAATCGAATGCAACATCAAGATGCGGTCGCCCCGGCCCACCGTGGACCCCTCGACCATTGTGCCGTTGGTCCTGGCCACGATTTTCTTCTTCATCCGCATCGCCGCCAAGGTCGGCAAACTCGCGGGCGGCTGGGGCCCGGATGACTACACGATCACGATCGCATGGGTACGATTCCTCCCGGCATGCTCTCGGGACTCCTGTCTCTAATCTTGGATACAATAGGTCCTAGGAATTGCCATGTTCGCCGTCAACACCCACAGTAAGTCGGGACGCACCGCTGCCAGCAACCTCACCTAACCCCACAAACAGTGATCGAACTCGGCTTCGGACAAGACATCTGGGACATCCCCTTCAACCAGATCACGCTGATCCTGCAGTACTTCGAAGGCCTGGCCATGATGTACAAGACCCAGATCTCGCTGTCGAAGATCTCCGTCCTGCTGTTCCTCCTCCGCATCTTCCAGTCGCGCGCCTTCCGCACGCTCGCCTATACCCTGATCGCCGTGAACGCCTCCATCGGCATCACCTTCGCCCTGGTGGATCTGCTGCGGTGCACCCCGGTGAAGCTGGACTGGGTCGGCTGGACGAACGAATACCCGGGGAGCTGCGTGCAGTTCAACGACGCCGTGCTGGTGCACTGTCTGGTCAACATCGTCGTCGACGTGGTGATTGTGTGCCTGCCGGTCTTCGAAGTGAGCAAGCTGCAGCTGCCGACGATGAAGAAGGTCACGGTGGCGCTGATGTTCATGATGGGTCTTGTGTAAGCCTTCTGTTTCGGGTGCTGTCATGCCCACCAAGCTAACCCGTTCAGCTTGACCGTCATTGCCATCATCCGAGCGGTTGTGTTCTGGGACAACCGCATGGGCGCCAACGAGACAGGTGAGTCTACACCCTCCACTTGACACTCCCACCATCCAATCCACTAACCCAACCCCGCTAGCCGGTCTCGAGCCCCTGATCCACTGGTCGATCATCGAGTCGCAAATCGCCATCCTGACGACCTGCCTGCCCGCCGCGCGCGCCTTCCTGTCGAACTTCGTCCCCGGCATGTCCGGCAGCGCCGACCGCCGCACCCGCAACACGTACGACCACGCGCAGTCCGGCGGCAACAGCAAGATCTCCAAGTCGGTCAACATCTCGGTGGACTACACGACGCGGTCGGCCCGCGACTCGACCAGTGCGGTGCACCTGGTCGAGATGGACGGGCGGTACGAGCGGTTTTGATTGAGTTCGGCGGGTGGAGTTGGTGGCTATCTTGTCTCTTATCTTTTTTTTTTGTTATGTTTTTTTCCTATGTCTTGGCTGGGTGGGCGCTGGATAGATCTAATACCCCGAATAGCTTAATGAATCAGTGCCGAGGATTTGCTTTGAATCGTGGTACGGAGTCGCGTAGCTGTAGTGCTCATGTCTGTGGCTGGTTCCTCGAAGTGTGGCTGTGCTGGATTATGCTGCGCCCCTTTGCCACTGTAGGGGAATTGTTCAGAAGACCTGCTTTGTTGTTTCGGAGTAATCTCGCTGTCTTGGCCTGTAGAATAGACATGTTTGATTGAGAGACTCCGGATATACAGACTATTCACAGTTGCTCTGATGTATCTTTTCACGGCATGAATGCCCTCCCTCAGCCTGCTCCCGTTGTGCCACAGCCATGCCTCACCGGTGTCGAGTCAACCTCCTCTTCTTCTGCCTTCCCCCTCATACTAGTCTCTCTCCAGTCTCACTCCCACCTTCATCTCACCCCACCCCCAGACTCCATCGTGGCGATCCTGCTGGATGATCTGCTGCATCGATCTGCCTCCCTCAGCACCCCCACCAATCACCGCCCGCAGCACCCGTGACCGCCTTAGTCAGACCTCTCTCTCTCTCTTCCTCATCTTCGCCTTCCTCCACCACGCCATGCCCTCGCAATCATGACCGACCTGCTCAAATCCCGCTGGGCGCCCAGCCCAAGCGATCCCATCCTCACTCCCTCACCTGCAACCACCACCACCACCACCACCACCACCACCACCACAAGACGAAAGCCCACTCGCTCCCCCCAACGCTCTCCCAAGCGCGCTCCCCCGCGCTCCCCGATCCGCTCGCCCGCTCGACTCGACCCCACACTCACACCACCCACCACCACCACCACCACCGCAGCCTCCTCAACCACAGCGACAGCGGCAACAACAACAACCCCAGCCTCCATCCCCTCCCGCACCACCGACCTCACGCGGTTCATGAAAATCGTGTCGCGGCTAAAATGGAAACTCCCGTTCCTGGCCGAAGGCTACCGCCTCGCCACCCTGGACCCCACCCCCCCGGACACGAGCATCGACGTCTCGCACGCCGAGATCATGTTCAAGATTGATTTCCACGAGTACTACGCGCTGCTGGAGCGTGCCATCGTGCACCTGCTCAGCGTCTTCGGCACCACCGTCCCCTCCGCCACCGTTCCCTACGCGACCGCCCCCGCCAACGGCACCAAAAGCCACTCCCCCACGCGGCCCCTGCACAGCTACCACGCCAACGTCCTCACCGCGCTCTCCGACCCCGATAGCCCCCTGTTTCCGGTCCTCGGCAGCGGAGCCGTCTACGCGCAGCTGCACAAGGCGAAGGAGCTGCGGAATCGATGGAAGGGCGCCGACATGACCCCCGCAGAACGCGAACAGGAGCGGAAGATGTGGCGCAAGCACCGCGAGAACGGGGTCGCCCCGCTGGCGAGTTATAATTTCCAGAAGATCCTGCATGAGATTTTCGGGGGCCTGGAGGAGGCGTATCTGCTTGCCAGGGGGTGGGTGGATGGGATGGAGGTGGAGGAGAGGGGAGGGAAGCGCGAGTGGGGAGACGAAGAGGATGGGGAGGGGGAGGAGGGCGATGCGGAGGGGGACTGGGATTTCATTGTCGATGCCATGGATTGGGAGGCTATTTGATTTGCCTCTCTATCTTCTTGTACACTGGGGATGTGGATGTGGACGTGAGTTGCATTCTGGAGTTTGTTGATACCTTTGTTTCGGGTGGTGTATATCTCTGGTTTTCGTTTGTTGATAGTGAGGATGTATGTAGATGTTGTAGAGCTGAATCTGCAGATAGTCTAGATGGGAATCAAGCTGATGAACAGGGACAGCTAACGTGATAGACCCGCTCCGTGTCGATCATGAGACTGATCTTTCTGGAGAGGAGAGATGCAGAGCATTTCACTCGCATCTGACATCTAACTGCTTACCCTATGAGTGACTCATACCTTATGACAAAGTTTACAACTACTAGGCATCACAACTAAACAAACACCAATGAACCATTCCATTGCTCCGCTAGAGTAACTATAACCCGATCCCTCATAACCCCTACCAAGCACTCTACGTCGCCTCCCCCCCCTTGGTCCAGCCCTCGCTCGAGAATTCTACCCCCGTCAGCCACAGCCAAGCAACACCAAAAACAGTCAAAGAAGAAGAAGGATGTCCGGACACTCACGATCAACAGTAGAATACTTGAACTTCCTCGCCGGCACGCCATTCTCAAACAACAAATCGATCTCGCCGAACGAGCGATCCTTGGTCTCGGGCAAGCGAAACCAGCACCAGATATTGCAGAGCAGATTGGTGCCCGCATAGAAGAGACCTGCCTTGGCGCCCCAGTTCCACGCTATCTCACACATTAGCCCCC